>CM045738.1:48107296-48112296 GCA_024760905.1 Plotosus lineatus
TTACTTTAATCAGATAAATACAATTTACAACCTTGTTTTGTTCATTGTCAGGGAGTTTCCTCTGTAGTAATTAATGGATTATGATTACTGACAGCACGAGTATGTTGCAACATTACATTTTTATTTATTTTTTGCGTTCTTGTATAATAAGTAATTACAGATTTAACTAGTGCCTTCAGGGTTATTTGTCAAGAAAATATAAAATGCCTCCATATGGTTTATTTAATCTTTTGCCAAGCTTTCTTGTCATGCCAAAACTCTCTTTCCTCCACTCTGCATTCATTTTCTGAACTAATTAATCCTAATTAGGGTGATAGGGAGGCTGGCGCCCATCTCAGACGACTTCGGGTGACAGCAGGGTACTTCCTGGACAGCTCGCCAGGCTACTGCAGGGCTGAGACTCACACAACCGTTCACACTCACACCGAGGGGCAATTTGTAACAGCCAGTGAACCTGCTGTGCATGTTTTTAAACTGTGGGAGGAAACCGGAGAACCCGGAGGAAACCCACACAAGCACGGGGAGAACATGCAAACTCCACACAGAACCACCCGAGCTGGGAATCTAACCCAGGACCTTCTTGCTGTGAGGTGGACGTGCAAACCACTACATTACCATGCTTTCTTCACTCTACAACCACACACCCCCCCTTCCCCATCACACTCAAATTATTTTGTTGGACTCTCTTTATCCTTGATTACAGTGTGTTTTTCTCATTTTTAAACAAACTTAAGCTGCTTTACAACATTTATTTATATTGTATTTTTATCATCTTAAATAAATAATGGTTGATGAAAATCAAACCACTCCATAAATTTGCACATCCTAAAGATTTCAGTGGGATTACGATTTGGGCTGTTAAGGTATCAGATCATCTCCCTGAACGACTCTTTCACCTTTTGACCCCGCATTTGATATCTGTGTCAACAGCCTATGCTATGCTATGCTATGCTGTGCTATGCTATCCTTTTAAAGCCCAATCTTGAAGGTGTTGGATCTCCAGTTGTGTATGTACAGGTATTACAAAGAGGGGGCTTTCCACTCCGACTCGGTCTCACCAGGCTCTTTTCCATCTGCACTCAAACGAGAAAGAATAAGTGAGTTCAACCACCAGACAATATTTGAATCAACACCTTAGAGATTTGGGCTTTATATGTGGCAGATGCTCTCATGCAGAGCAAATTACAATTATCATTTATGTACAACTGAGCAGTTGAAGGTTAAGGTCCCAACAGTGGTGATAGTGGGGCTTGAACCACTGATCCTCAGGTCAGTAACCCATCATCTGAACCACTAATCCAGCACTGCGCCGTCTACAAGTGTACATGGACAGATAATGAGGTGTTTTCTACGTTCAGGTCCTAAAAGCTCCTGCATGTTTGCAACCGACAACTGAAGAGAGAGCTGTGTCCAACCATAAAGGTTGGCTGAAATCTATAAAAGCGTAAAAGCAACAGAAATATGGCAATGTCTTTTCTTGTACATTTATAATGGTAATTTGAAAATGATGAATCATAAAAATTTCAAAAGAACGAACTAATCAACTCTCACAGTTCCATCAGCCCTGAGCATCTATTGTGGAAAAAAAAAAAACAGTTTTCTTTCTTACCATAATTTCACCTCAGGGTAACCACATATTTCAATAGCTGTCAGAGTAAACTCATAAGTGAGTGACTGCCAAGAGAACAACAAATAAATCATGAACATGTTCGAAACAGTGTGTTCTCTACAGCCGCACGTATACAACAATCGGAATGATACAGAGAAGATTAGCATGGCCCTGCGCAAGGATGATCGACTACATCATGAAGTGTGACAGTCGTCGACTTACGATCACTTTTGGTTCCGACAGACCAGCCGTAAAGCGATCTGGTCGTATGTCGACTTTCCATCCAAATACACTCATGCCTCGGTTTAACGGACTAATAGGGGGGACACTGGTCCGAAGTAGCCGATTGTCCGAAGTTTCCGATTCCATATATTTCAATGATTACATTATGAAAATCTTTTACTTAAGCACACTATGTAAATGTAAATACTGTACCTATACTCTGTAAAGGTACACTATAAGATCACGGGTCGGAAACCTATGGCTTGCGAGCCAGATGTGGCTGTTTTGATGACTGTATCTGGCTCTCAGATAAATCAGGTGGCCTTTCTTGACAGAATAACGAATACAGATGCTCTCCGACTTACGTTCATCCATTTTACATTTTTTCGATTTTAGGGGGGAGGGGGTTTCAAAAAAAAATTGTCAAATTTTGAATTGAAATTTACCTACGTAGTACGCTGACGTAATGACACAATGACAACAATGATGTAATGATGCTGCGTCCATTGTTTACAAACAACAGACTGAACGTGCCCCTCCTTCCCAGTTCAGTTATATATACATCATTTTATATCAGTTATATACCGTGTTACCCTTGTTTTATGATGTCATCTCTGTTATCTTTGTGTTTACACTGTTTTTGCGGACTTTTGTAACCAAAAGCAAATATGGTTGGTCAGAAGCGTAAGCCGACTAGCATGGGTGCAAGTCTCATACACAGAGATGAATTAACTATCTGCTCAGATCGGCGCAATCTACCATGCATACTCAGTTAAGCAAAGACAGTTGTCAAGTGAATGAAAACCTGAATCCAGAAAAGAAAGAGAACTGTCCGCTCTGATGGTGATTAACATCAGTGCAGGCTGAGTACTAAACCAGTATTCAATGGCGCCCTTGCTCACTTGAAATACCGGAAGTCCGTATAACGCGCGCTTTGTCTCAAGCACAAAAAAGTAAACTATTTTACATATTGTAAACGTTGATTGCCTATTTTAAGCTTCATGTAAAGTTACTCGGCTCAGCTTCATATAATGTGACTCGGCTTAGCTTCATGTAAAGTGACCATACATCAACCATCAGAACCATTTACAAGAACAAAGATCGCATCATAGAGAATGTTAAAGGTTATATTTGATACTGTATTTGATATTTGATGAGTGAATTTGTTTAAAATTTATCAATTTGAAATGATTTTGCTTGAATTTAATTTATTTGAAATTAATGTTGATATTATTTGATATATTTGATATTATTTTACAATGTTATGTTTATAATAATTCATTTAGGGGTGTTTTATGAGATACAGTATTTATGGATGTATAGTGCAGTATGAGTGTCATACGTCACCGTAACAACTTATGTTCACTTTCAACTAATGTTCAGCCATCCGGAACCAATTAAAAACGTAAGCCGGGGAGCGTCTCTACACAATTTCACTGTCATTTAAATAAAAATACAAAAAAATCCATCAAGTAAAACAAAAACAGATGAATAAATCTCGCGCATTTAAATCTATACATCTATTTTCAATTCCACATCACTGTGGTGCGCAGCGGGGAGACAATCCTTTCTATACTCCAGTGTGTGGGTGGGTCCGATACCTTCAAACCCTAATTTTATTGGATTATAACAACAGCCACAGACTGTGTGTTGTTTTTGAGTAAAGAGATACATTTCCCTAGTTTTGATCAGCTCATTTCCACGAAGCCAAGCACAGCTGGCAAGCAAACACCAATGGACAGACATGGAAAAACTTCAACCCGCAGAGCAGCTGATTGCCAAAACTTGGGACGCGCTTCCTGTCACCTAAACACTGCAGTGTGTGAGTCCAATAAAATTAGAGTTTAAAGGTATCGGACCCGCCTGCATACAGAAAGAATTGGCTCTCAGCTTCGTGCCACAGTGACATGGCATTGAAAGTAGATGAATAGATTTGCTCTGAGCTCTGAGCAGTTAGAAAGTGAAGCTGCATCATCTCCTCCTTGGCCTTTTAAGATGCTGGCGCTGCCGGCAGTGCAGACAACAGTTGTACGTAACACTCGCACTGTACTGCCATCAATCATGCATCATGATGGTTACGGTCGTAAAGTCGATCAGATGTAACTCGCTTAGGTCGACTGTCTGTATATTGGAGGGGGGCAGGTGAAGCCTAAAGGGTAGAGAAGGGACCAAAAGGCTTCCTGAACCAGCAGAAAAAAATGTGTGGCAGTGGGGGGAGTGAGCAGCACATAAATGGCGGAAGTGCCACCGAGCAAGGCACCCACCCTCTAACTGTTCCACAGGCGCCCCCATTTACGTGGCAGCCCAGTGCTTCGTGTGTGTGTGTGTGTGTGTGTGTGTGTGTGTGTGTGTGTGTGTGTGCGCGCGAGCTCAATTTGGACAAGTTAAATGCAGAAGAAATAATTTCCTTTGTGGGACTAATGCAGTATTTCAAGATCAAAGTCCCATTTCTGTCTTTGCAACTTTTTCAACAGACTTGCACAAGACAATTAAAAAACACTTCTGAATTCATTCAGTATTTCAAATACCCAAAAATAGCTTTCTGACCATTTTGGAGTTTGAATGTTGCTGCAGTGTTGAAATGGTGCAGCAGGAAGGGCAGCACCGGAAACAATGCGTCTCTGGTTCTGTTGCAGTATCAACACTGGGATTTGCACCGGAATGGTTGTGCGTACTTGAATCAGTGGTTAAAGATTCCTCGTACATTTCTGTTTGGAAATACAGTAACCCCCCCCCCCCCCCCCCGCCCATTCGCGGTTCACCAGTCATGGCCCTGCAGACTCACGGATTAGCGGTAGCCCTGGAAGTTACTGACATGTGAATCAAATCTAGCCAATGGCTGAGAGCTTTTGTTTCTACCTCGTGCTGATTGGTTGCAGATGATTACCTCTTTTTTTTACGCGCACATGCTATCAACGTGACTGCTTGAATTGCGAAGTAAATGTAAAAAAGTGTTTTTAATGATTATTTAATTCCTATGATGCCACTCAAACACCCTGCATCTTCTCTAGGTTCTGGTAAGGAGCCTCAGCGCTTTATTTATTCATAAATAAATTAATTAGGATTAAGTGATTCAGAAAATGAATGAGTGGACCATGCAAATTGCTTTTGAATACCAAGAATAGGATTTTGACTCAAAGCTATCGTGGGTTATAATAGCGTGGAAGAT
>CM045738.1:48117296-48169796 GCA_024760905.1 Plotosus lineatus
TTAGTCAATACAGTTCCCTCTCTGTCCTTTATCAATCTAACTTGCTGCACGTCCTTCCCATCTCTATTTCTCTGCTGTGCCAACCTGTATAGATCATTTTCTCCCTCTTTACTATCCAACCTATCATACAAGTCATCATACACCCTCTGTTTGGCCTTAGCCACTGCTACTTTCGCCTTACGCTGTGTCTCCCTGTACTCCTGTTTACTCTCTTCGGTCCTCTCAATGTCCCACTTCTTCTTGGCTAACCTTTTCCTTTGCACACACTCCTGCACTTCCTCATTCCACCACCAAGTCTCCTTATCTACTTTCCTTCCAGAGGACACACCAAGTACTCTCCTACCTGTGTCCCTGATCACATTTGCTGTGGTTGTCCAGTCATTTGGAAGCACTTCCTGGCCACCCAAAGCCTGTTTCAACTCCTCCTTGAAGACAACACGACACTCTTCCTTTTTCAGCTTCCACCACTTTGTCTTCTGCTCTGCCTTTGCCTTTTTCACCTTTCTCACCATCAGAGTCATCCTGCACACCACCATCCTATGCTGTTTGGCAACACTCTCATCCACGATGACTTTGCAGTCACTGACTTCCTTCAAATTACATCGTCTACACAAGATGTAGTCTACCTGTGTGCGCCTACCTCCGCTTTCATAAGTCACCCTATGCTCCTGTTTCTTCTCAAAGAAAGTATTCACCACAGCCATTTCCATCCTTTTTGCAAAATCTATCAACATCTGTCCTTCTGCGTTCCTGTCCTGGATACCAAACCTGCCCATCACTTCCTCGTCCCCTCTGTTGCCTGCCCCAACATGTCCATTGAAGTCTGCACCTATGACCACTCTTTCACCTCTGGGGGTACTCTGCATCACTTCATCTAAGTCACTCCAGAATCTTTCCTTCTCTTCTAGCTCACATCCTGCCTGTGGGGCATAAGCACTAACAACATTGAGCATTACACCTTCAATTTCTATGAGATTCATCACTCTGTCTGACACTCTTTTCACTTTTAGAACATTCCTGACAAACTCCTCCTTCAAGATGACTCCGACTCCATTTCTCTTCCCATCCACACCGTGATAAAATAGCTTAAACCCTGCTCCTAAGCTTTTAGCTTTGCTACCTTTCCACCTGGTCTCCTGAACACACAGTATGTCCACCTTCCTCCTCTGCATCATGTCAACCAGCTCTCTACCTTTTCTGTGCATAGTTCCAACATTCAAAGTCCCCACTCTCAGTCCTAGACTCATGCCTTTCCTCTTCTCTCTCTGCCTACGGACACGCCTTTCACCTCTCCTTCTTCGACGTCTTCGACCAACAGTAGTCCAATTTCCATCAGCACCCTGTTGATTGACAGCACTGATGGCGGTCGTTGTTAACCCGGGCCTCGACCGATCCGGTATGGAGGTAATACTTTTGATTTGCATAATCAATAATTGGCATTGGTTTTACGTCGGATGCCCTTCCTGACACAACCCTCTGCATTTCTCCGGGCTTGGGACCGGCATGAGGGGGAAAGACACTGGTTAGTGCCCCCCCACCTCATGGCTGCATTTATACCCTACATATATAAGCACGATAATTACAGAGACTCATGTTCTTTACTGCAGTCACTTCCCAAAAACTCAAAGCTTCAGCATTTAATCTGAAAAAATCTAAAAAGGCATCTGGTTTCACAGCAAGTAAACAAGTAAAAACAAGCAGTGCATAATGAAGGCGTCATGTTATGGTAAACAACAAGAACAACACATTTTATACTTGCAAATTTGTCAGTACTACTGAGGCCCTGCAGCGGATTGGCTCCGAGCTGAGGCGTGTCCTGGTTCTTGTCCAGGCTGAGCTGGGACTGGCTCCAGCTTCTTCTGACAGATTCCTGATTATATTTCATGAATGTATAGCACCTTGAGGTTCATGTTCAGACACGGTTTACAATCGTACCTTCATAACTTCACTGCAGCAGGAAAAACAATCATGTTGAACACTCAGCGCAAAGCCGAACACCGAACACAACTCACATGTCTTTGCTAATTTCGAGGCTGACGCCGTTCTTGTTCAGGGTGTATGTTGTTTAAACAGCTGATTTTACTCGACAAATGTTGTATTAGGCGGTCACAACTGAAAGGAATGTAAATGGGTCTTGGCACACTCACACTCGTGTTTGATGGCGTATAACTGTCTTGAACATTGTACGTGAAGCTACGACCAATCGTTTTGTCTTCTCTTAAATTAGCAAAAATGAATTCAGACACAGCCTGAATGTGCTTATGCCGTGTGGGCTTCAGATCGTGTGCTTATGCTGTTAAACGAGGGACCATCAGCCTCACGCTTTATCCTCATTCATTCGTTTTCTGAGCCACTTAATTCTAATTAGTAATTAGAATCACCGAGAAGGTCGGCGCCCATCTCAGCTGACTTTGGGTGAAGGCAGAGTACACCCTGGACAGTTCACCAGGCCATCGCAGGGCAGAAACACGTTGACGGCTGTGCAGCTCCTCTTTATGAAAGTCAGCAAAGGTTGTTCTACATGAACCTCTCAACACAGACAGGGAGAGGCATGGCCAAGCCTTTGATAGCCCAGTGAGTGCACTGGGGGGACAGGAGTGAAAACCCAGTGATAGTGTGGCTTGAACCCCCGACCTTTGGATCAGTGATTCAGCGTCCTGTTCCGAGGCCATAGGTGTCCCTTCATGCTTAATCATATACAATTTTTTTGTAATTGTGAATGATATCGTGTTTATGATTATTCTACAAATGAACCTGTGATGACGACAAATAAAATATTAGGGTCCCACAGTGGCGTAGTGTCTAGCACTCTCGCTTCACAGCAACAAGGTTCTCAGTTCAATTCTCATGTTTGACGAGGACATTTCTGTGTGGAACTTGCATGTTGTCCCCATGCTTGCAAAGGATTCCCTCTGGTTCCTCACACAATATCAAAGGGCTGCATGTTAGGCTAGTCGGCTTTTCTGAATTAGGTGACTGGTGGTGGTTCAGGAATCAACACGCATTTCATCCAAAGCCACCTGGGCTGATCTCCAACTTTTTTTCAGCTGTCTCAACTTTTTTTGGCTGACAAAATTAAGCCTAAAGTGAGTCCCCAGAGGAAACCCATGCAGGCACAGGGAGAACACGCAAACTCCACGTAGAATCGCCTTCACCAAGCCTGAGACTCAAAACAGACTCACGTCAGATGTGCTCACCATGATCGTACCGTGCATTCCTGAAACCAACATGCGAAATGATAATATAGTCTCATGGGCTCAGAAGTACTTTATAAAAACGTTGTGTTGTGTATTGAAAGGTTTGGCTGTTACGTTTATAAGAACTAGGGGTCGTTGCGGCCAGAACCCACAAACTGACATCAAAAATTCAGTTATTTTTCATTTTATGGACACACATGACTAAAAAGTGTTATCCGCGGTTAATTGGGACCGGACCGAGAGCCCCCGCAACCGCCAAATTCCGAGAAGTAGGATCAACCTCCCCTGACTGAGGCATACGTACATGTATATGTGTATATAATATCAATAAATACATATTCAATGCTATAAATGCTGATAATAACAATTAAACATTCAAAAATACTGCATAATATGTAAATAAAACATAAATACACACACATACAGACACGCACACGCACTGATGTGCACCGCACCTAAAAGTATAAGTAATTTTGATGGGGGGTTTTGGGTTGTTTTTTGGTTTTTGTTTGTTTGGGGTTTTTTGCATAATTGGTCTTGTTTTGTGGCGTTTTCCTTAACTTTTCCTGTATTCTTCCTTAATTTACTTATTTTTTAAATCGATGAATATTAAATTAAAAAAAAAAAAAACGTGATACACTGAAGCCGCATGAATTGAAGCGCAAAGTAGTGAGGGATCCCTATATATATATATATATATATATATATATATATATATATATTAGAAATGTATATTATATAGTATTATATTAGTATATTATGTATAGAAAGGTTTTCAGAGTTATGAACTGCAGCCTAATTTCATTCATTTATTCATTTTCTGAAACGCTTAATCGTGGACAGAGTACACTCTGGACAGCTTGCCAGCCGATGGCAGTGCAGATACACGCTGAGGGCTGTGCAGCGCCTCTTGATAAAGGTTCTTTTACATGAACCTCACACCATAGACAGTGAGAGACATGGCCAGCCTTGGATCACCCAGTTAGCTGCACTGGGTCATCAGTGACAACTCGATGATGGTGGGACTTGAATCCCCAACCTTGGGATCAGTGAACCAGCAGCTTTACCACCAGGCCACCACTGCCCACCTAATTTCATGGGAAGCAAAACGATGACCCTAATGGGGAGACAGTTCTTTATAACAGTTTCCTGAACAATCACTATCAGCCGAAACGCATGTGCTCATTTTAACTGGAATACAACATGTTGTTGTGTATGTTCCCATCATGCAGCAGCTCATACTACAATGCCGTTGTTTATTTCAGCAGGACAATGCTGGGCGTTATTCTACATGAGATGCAATGCAGCCATGAGGCGGGGGGAGGGGGGCACTAACCAGTGTCTCTCCCCCTTATGCCGGTCCCAAGCCTGGATAAATGCAGAGGGTTGCGACAGGAAGGGCATCCGGCGTAAAGCATCTGCCACATTAAAAATGCAAATGATCAAAACAAAATTCATACTGGATTGGTCGAGGCCCGGGTTAACAACGACTGCCATCAGTGCTGTCATCCAACAGGGTGCTGATGGAAATTGGACTACTGTTGGTCGAAGACGTCGAAGAAGGAGAGGCTGGAGGCGTGTCCGTAGGCAGAGAGAGAAGAGGAAATGCGTGAGCCTAGGACTGAGTGTAGGGACTTTGAATGTTGGAACTATGCAAGGAAAAGATAGAGAGCTGGCTGACATGATGCAGAGGAGGAAGGTAGACATACTGTGTGTTCAGGAGACCAGGTGGAAAGGGAGCAAGGCTAGAAGCTTAGGAGCAGGGTTTAAGCTGTTTTATCACGGTGTGCATGGGAAGAGAAATGGAGTAGGAGTCATCTTGAAGGAGGGGTTTGTCAGGAATGTTCTAGAAGTGAAAAGAGTGTCAGACAGAGTGATGAGTCTCAAGTTAGAAATTGAAGGTGTGATGTTCAATGTTGTTAGTGCTTATGCCCCACAGACAGGATGTGAGCTAGAAGAGGAGAGATTCTGGAGTGACTTAGATGAAGAGATGCAGAGTACCCCCAGAGGTGAAAGAGTGGTCATTGGGGCAGACTTCAATGGACATGTTGGTGCAGGCAACAGAGGGGACGAGAAAGTGATAGGCAGGTTTGGTATCCAGGACAGGAACACAGAAGAACAGATGTTGATCGATTTTGCAAAAAGGATGGAAATGGCTGTGGTGAATACTTTCTTCAAGAAGAAACAGGAGCATAGGGTGACTTATGAAAGCAGCGGTAAGAGCACACAGGTGGACTACATCTTGTGTATGGCGATGTAATTTGAAGGAAGTCAGTGACTGCAAAGTAGTAGTGGGTGAGAGTGTTGCCAAACAGCACAGGATGGTGATGTGCAGGATGACGCTGATGGTGAGGAAGGTGAAGAAGGCAAAGGCAGAGCAGAAGAGAAAGTGGTGGAAGCTGAAAAAGGAAGAGTGTCGTGTTGTCTTCAAGGAGGAGTTGAAACAGGCTTTGGGTAGTCAGGAAGTGCTTCCAGATGACTGGACAACCACAGCCAATGTGATCAGGGAGACCAGTAGGAGAGTACTTGGTGTGTCCTCTGGAAGGAGAGTAGATAAGGAAACTTGGTGGTGGAATGAGGAAGTGCAGGAGTGTGTACAAAAGAAGAGGTTAGCCAAGAAGAAGTGGGACACAGAGAGGACCGAAGAGAGTAAACAGGAGGAGGACAGGGAGACGGTAGCGGTGTCAAAGGCCAAACAGAGGGCGTATGATGACTTGTATGATAGGTTGGACGGTAAGGAGGGAGAAAATGATTTATACAGGTTGGCACAGCAGAGAAATAGAGATGGGAAAGACGTGCAGCAAGTTAGAGTGATAAAGGACACAGAGGGAAATGTATTGACTGATGACAGAAGTGTGCTGGGAAGATGGAAAGAGTACTTTGAAGAGCTGATGAATGAGGAAAATGAGAGCGAAAAAAGAGTAGAAGGGGTGACCGTTGAGGACCAGGAAGTAGCAAAGATTAGTAAGGGTGAAGTGAGGAGGGCATTTAAGAGGATGAAGAGTGGAAAGGCAGTTGGCCCTGATGACATGCCAGTTGAGGTATGGAAGTGTCTTGGGGGGGTAGCAGTAGATTTTCTGACAAGAATATTCAACAAGCTCTTAGAAAGTGAGCAGATGCCGGAGGAATGGAGGAGAAGTGTGCTTGTGCCCATTTTTAAGAACAAGGGAGATGTACAGAGTTGTGGCAACTACAGAGGGATAAAGTTGATGAGCCATATGATGAAGTTATGGGAAAGAATTGTGGAAGCTAGACTAAGGGCAGAGGTCAGCATTTCTGAACAACAGTTTGGTTTCATGCCAAGAAAGAGCACCACAGATGCAGTGTTTGCTTTGAGGATGTTAATGGAGAAGTACAGAGAAGGTCAGAAGGAGCTGCATTGTGCCTTTGTGGATCTGGAGAAAGCATATGACAGGGTGCCGAGAAAAGAACTGTGGTATTGTATGAGGAAGTCTGGAGTGGCAGAGAAGTATGTTAGAGTGGTGCAGGACATGTATGAGAGATGTAAGACAGTGGTGAGGTGTGCTGTCGGTGTGACAGAAGAGTTCAAGGTGGAGGTGGGACTGCATCAAGAGTCAGCTCTCAGCCCCTTCTTGTTTGCTATGGTGATGGACAGGCTGACAGACGAGGTTAGACAAGAATCTCCATGGACTATGATGTTTGCAGATGATATCGTGATCTGTAGTGAGAGCAGAGAACAAGTGGAGGAAAATCTAGAGAGGTGGAGGTATGCCCTGGAAAGGAGGGGAATGAAGGTTAGTCTCAGTAAGACAGAATACATGTGTATGAACGACAAGGACCCAAGAGGAACGGTGAGGTTACAGGGGGCAGAGATAAAGAAGGTGGAGGATTTTAAGTATTTAGGCTCAACAATCCAGAGCAATAGAGAGTGTGGAAAAGAGGTGAAGAAGCGTGTGCAGGCAGGTTGGAATGGATGGAGAAAAGTGTCTGGTGTGATGTGTGATAGGAGAGTATCGGCAAGAATGAAGGGAAAAGTGTACAAGAGGGTGATGAGGCCAGCAATGTTGTATGGTTTAGAGACAGTGGCCCAGGGGGAAAAGACAGGAGTCAGAGTTGGAGGTAGCAGAGATGAAAATGTTGAGGTTCTCTTTGGGAGTAACGAGGATGGATAGGATCAGAAATGAGTACATTAGAGGGACAGCACATGTTCGATGTTTTGGAAACAAAGTCAGAGAGGCTAGATTGAGATGGTTTGGACATGTACAGAGGAGGGATAGTGAGTATATTGGTACTAGGATGCTGAGGTTGGAACTACCAGGCAGAAGGCCCAGAGGAAGACCAAAGAGAAGATTTATGGATGTGGTGAAGGCGGACATGAAGGTTGTTGGAGTAAGAGTAGAAGATGCACAGGATAGGGAGAGATGGAGGCAGATCATTTGCTGTGACGACCCCTGAAGGGAACAGCCGAAAGGAAAAGAAGAAGATTCTACATGAGATGCAATCGCTGGATTTGTAATGTAGCTGGCTGGCCTACTGCCAGTCCAGATCTGCTGGTAAAGCTGGGTAAGGTGACAGGAGTAAGAAGTAGTCAGTCTGCTTTTTTTTTTTTTTTTTGTGGGTGTGGGTGGGTTGGGTGTCAAACCGCATGAGCTGAGTCATTTTCTCATGTAATAACTAAATTAATCAATCAGATCAAATTAAATAATTGACAAATTATACACAATGTTTTCTGTTACGTGACTGATGTAAATGCGGTGAAAACTAATTTACTGTTAAAACATCTCATTCTTTAAAAATAACCCTATATATATATATATATATATATATATATATATATATATATATATATATATATATATATATATATATATATATTTATTTATTTTAATTAATTTATTTTTTAATAACCTTACTTAACTTATACTGTATATTAGGACTCCAGAGTGATGCATGGACAAGGTGCATGACAACCTGGAGATTACAAGTTCAAATCCGGTTTAATGCAACAGCTGGGAGTGGCTGGGAGTCTGTGGGAGCTGGAAGGAGGGATGGCGTATGCTCAGTTACCCGTCACTCACAGCGATCACCAGCCAATCGTGGGCATCTGTGTGCTCAGCCATACAAGGGGACGGATAGCGCTTTCCAGTCGAGTGTGTTGCGGGTGACTAGTGTTGCACGTCATGGAGAGGGCATGTGCATGCTTTCGCCCTTCCCTGGTTGGTGGTGGTTGTGTGATAGGGAAAATTACACCTGATGGGTGGGAACTGGGTATGAGTAAAATTAAGGCGAAAAATGAGGAGCAAATGTGAATAAATTACTGATTACTGGTGTGTCGGCACACTTCTGGCATCACTGGCCCTTGAATGTATGTGCTCTCTTAGCGAGGGCAGAATCTCGTCAGGACAGATCACCGGCCATCGCAGGGCATGCTGACGGCTGTGCAGCTACTCTTGAGTAAAGTCAGCAATGTTTTTTTTAAATGAACCTCACACCACAGACAGTGAGAGACTGTGTGCACTAACTGGGTTATCAAAGGCCGGCCGTGTCTCTCACTGCCTGTGGTGTGAGGTTCATGTAAAAGAACCATTGCTGACTTTCGACAAGAGGTGCTGCCTAGCCATCGGCATGTTTCTGCCCCACGATGGCCTGGTGAGCTGTACAGGGTGTGCTCTGCCCTCACCTGGAGTAAGCTGGGATGGGTGCTAGCCTCCCCACGATCCTAATTAGGATTAAGCGGTTACAGAAAATGAATGAATGAAATGTGTTGTGCTCGTTTCACTTTTGGGCTGATCAGATAATACGCTGAATTTTATTCAGGGCTGAAACTCAGAAATTCACCCGCCCTCGATCCCATTATGGTATAAATGCTTTTCTTCCTTAGAAACAAACTTGTTGGCGCTTGTGTATTTATGCTTTTGGAAAGTTTATGTCTTTAGCCACTATGAGTAATAGAATTATTTGCATATTTCCAGGACCACACAGTGCTTTTGTTGTTTTGTTTGAATGATTGGTGTAAATCTATTGGGAGTCAGTATATTGCTGGCTGTTTGGCTGTGCCGGGATCACAGATGTCTGATGCATCCATAATAGTTGAATTAATCTTCCCTTAAGCCAGTGTTATTTTAGGTGATGAGTGGAGTTCATTTTTTAATGAATAACCGTCGCACTGTATGGATTGATCTTGTCTCAAGTTTAAAGTTTGTCACATACAAGTAACAATGGCACATCACTTCCAGCGATGACATTGTCGGACTCTGAGCCAACTCAATTACGCCATATAAAGAGACATGAAAATGAAACATAAAGTAAATAATTTATAAAAATGAAATAAAAACAGTATGTTTATGCTTTTCTTGTACATGTCAGACAATACCATGAAGAGTCAACCCAAAACTGACTCATCTCTGGCACAGCGGCAATGTGGTTAGTGTGGGCTTGGTGAGGGCATTACTACTGTCTTTTCTTTTGTCATTTCTTTATTTATGTTTTTTTTTTTTTTTTTAATGTTGATATACTGTGTTAAGCCCACAAGGAAATTTATTTCCTCTGCACTAACTTATCCAAAGTGAGCACACACACACACACACACACACACACACACACACACACACACACACAGTGGGGCCATCCAGAGAGCAGTTAGGGGTTAGGTGCCTTACTTAGGAACACTTGAGCCATGAAGGTAGAGGTAGGGAAGGTGCAGCTCACACCCCCACTGCCACACATTTTATTTTTTCTGGTTTGGGAATCCCCATCATCACACCGCCCCACCCCCCCCACCCCAATATCTGCGAAGCACTGGCCTTGTGGGAGCTCACCACGAGCCTTTCCTTGCTGGCACATGCACAAAATTCTCCTTCTCCTCCATCTTCTCTGCCCAAATGACATTTTCACGCCCACATGACATCTCTGCCGCAGTCAATGATTGGAAGGGTTAGTTGACTTATTGTTTATTATTAATTATTGTTAATGTTAATATACCTGTATTATTATTATTAGATTTTTTTTTTTTTTTTTTTTTACATGTTGATCTTTAATATATTATGTGAAATATACGTGTATGGTGCAGGTTATATGAGTTTGGGCAGGAGTAGGAACAGATTAATTGGTTTTCTATTATTTCCTATGGGAACTTTGTTTCATTTAATGAACATTTGACTTACGAGCTCACCCGCAGAACGGATTAATTTCGTAAGTCAAGGTACCACTGTAATAGTCATCTGATGTCTCATTGAAGTCCAATTTTTTTTACTCGTTCACCCAGAGTGACAAACATTCATTAATTTTTGGTACCACTTAATCCCAATTAATGCTGCAGGGGGAGGGGGCTCGCACCCATTTCAGTTGATTCTGCATGAGGGCAATGTACACCCCAGGCAGCTTGCCAGGCCATGCTGACAGCGACCCTACCAGCATACTCGTTACAAAAATCAGTAATGGTGCTTTTACATTCCTCTCACCACAGACGGTGAGAGACATGGCTGGCCTTGGCCCTTGAGCGGGGGGTACCGCAGTGGCAACTCCGCAATAGTATGGCTTTTTTAGAGTCGACAGGTTTTCAACTTTTATCTGTATACACTCGAATGTGTCCGAATTCTCTGAAACTTTTTTCTTTTAAATATTACAAACTTAGCTGTCTTGTATAAGGATATGTTCCTGTTGAATTGATAAACAATTAATTCTCTTAAGAATTTTGGCAAAAATAATTGGACCACTGCCACCACCCAGTCCTACTCATTACACTGAGCATTTGTTGGATGCTACCTTCATACCTAGTCGTGATACGGCCTCCCTCCTGCTGTTTAATGAGTTTAGGATTGTCACTTGAATATTCATTTTTCTCCTGACTTTATTCCAGCTCATGTTGACTCTGTTGCAAGTGTCAAATTGGTCTCGTCTTTTCTTGTCTTGTTTTCTACCGCATATCCAGAGCTGGGTCACAGGGGCAACAGGTTTAGGAAGGAAGCTCAGACACGCCTCTCCTCAGTCATTTCCACTAACTCCTCCCCAAGGGCCACAAGACTATAATCACTCCAGCATGTCCTGGGTGTGGTTTTTGTGTACCATGGGTCCCGACCCCCAAATGGAAATCCTACCCAGATGCCTGAACCACCTCAACTCGCGTTTCTTGATGTGAAGGACATCTCCTGGATGTCTGAGCTCTTCAACCTTTTCAATTTCTACCTTTTTATTGTATACATTTGCAAAATACTATAAGGACACACCGTAAAAATAATGAAAATCTTTTCTTTGCACTTTTAGTAATTAAATAAAGGTTGTAATTGTACCCTCATCTGTATTCTGAAAGAATACTGTGTATGTTGAAAAAGAAATCTGTTGTGTTACTGAAAAGCCCTACAGGTATCTCCATCTTCATTATCTGGTTTTCTATGGAAGTTAACAGGTCGCAACATGCCAAGGTTGCAGTGTGCTTGAGAACAGGTTGATGTAGAAGTACATATAAGGGCTTTTCTAATCTCTTCTTAAAATTACAAGCCAATGTCTTAATGTTGTGGGTGGTTTCTGGCTCTCTATAGATGTAGAAGTTCAGGTATTTTATGATATCACCTTTTGACTTTAACCTCAACTGGCAAGATTCATGAAAAAAGTGAAGCCAAAATAACTGGATTATTTTGGGTTCTGCAACCAAAAAAAGTGAACTGAAGTGTAGCATTGTTGTGGTGAGGTAGCTCTGATGTTTGATGAATAATATCTCCCTCAGACATTGCTGTTGTATCCAGGACCTGGATATTAATGGTTTCCTTAATAGGTGCACCATAATCTCTAAATGATAAACTTGTTGGCATTTGTGAAGTTTCTCGCTGTCACCATCTTATTCAGCTCTGAAAACGATGGGCCCAAATTCTGGACCATCACACACACACACACAGACACACACACACACACACACACACACACACACACACACACACACTCCGAATCCTAGAACATGCCCAGTTTTCTTCCAGGTCAAAGCATTGAATAGTTAATAGTAAAAAAGTAATGGAATTATCATCATCATCATCTTCTGTTTGTTACGGGGTCGGGTCGTGAAAGCAGCAGCCTAAGTAGTGAGATTCAGATGTCCCTCTCCAAAGCCACTTTCTCCAGCTCTTCCGGGACGGGGCGGGGCAGGGCGGGGCAGGGCGGGGCAGGGGGCGGGGCAGGGCGGGGCAGGGGGCGGGGACACCAAGCTATTTCCAGACCAGCCAAGAGATATTTTCCTCTTGGTGGTAACCGAAGACGTGGGTTCAGGGATTGTCCTGCTTAATAGAATTTAAAGACTCGTTAAATTAGCAACCTTTTTTTAAAGAGAAGTATTACAGTTCAAAACACTCGTGCCATATTTTCAATAACAGGAATAATTTTTTGATTTTCGAGAGGGGGGGGGGACAGTGTTCAGCAAGGACAATCTTGGTGTTACGTTTCTATGTTCCCCCTGTGCTTACATGGGTTTCTTCCAGGTTCTTCAGTTTCCACCCACAATCCAAATATATGCACATATGAAAATTTTTTGATTCATTTTATTATTTGTCTATTTTAAATTGCCCCTATGTGCATAGGCGGCTCGAGGCAGTGGCCAAGGGTGGCATATGCAATCTTTCAAAACCTCAGGCTTCAACTAACTGTAGTAAACCCCTAAATGAGCAGCAGTTCAGACTTTTGTCTGTCGGTGCAATTCCATATTGAACAAGAGAGGCAGTCATGCACACAAGTAGATAAGCAGTAGGGATGAAGAATCAATAGCGGTTCTTCCGGTAGGGATGAAGAATCAATAGAGGTTCTTCCTGGTAGAAATGAAGAATCAATAGAGGTTCTTCCGGTAGGGATGGAGAATCAATAGAGGTTCTTTCGGTAGGGATGAAGAATCAATAGAGGTTCTTTCTGGTAGAAATGAAGAATCAATAGAGGTTCTTCCAGTAGGGATGAAGAATCAAGAGAGGTTCTTCCAGTAGGGATGAAGAATCAATAGAGGTTCTAACTGGTAGAAATGAAGAATCAGTAGAGGTTTTTCCGAGAGGGATGAAGAATCAATAGAGGTTCTTACTGGTAGAAATGAAGAATCAGTAGAGGTTCTTCTGGAAGGAATGAAGAATCAATAGAGGTCTTCTGGTAGAAATGAAGAATCAATAGAGGTTCTTCCGGAAGGGATGAAGAATCAATAGAAGTTCTCTCAAACGCTGTTGCAGAAGTTCCCATAGATATGTTACACTTGTTGGATGCTTTTCCTGTACGCTATTGGCGAGTTGATCTCAAACCAGCTCAGTGAGATTTAATTGGACACTGTGCTGCCGTTCTGTAGCATCCTATGTTTTTTTTTTCTAAGGTACTTTTGATATACCTTTGTTCCTTTCAACTCATTCACTGGACTTGAATTTCTTTCCGAACCATTTCATTCTCCATGTGTCGCAGAGAGGTTGTAGCCTATCTCAGCCAACTCTGAGCAAAGGCAGGGTGCACTGTGAACCAGCTCATTGTTTGACTCGAAAGCAGTCCTTCTCAATTATTTTTTGTGGCGCCCCCTCCAGGAAGAAAAAAAACATTTCATGCCCCCACATCGCCCCGTGAGTGACTATAAATAGTATTACTTGTCTATAAATTTGTTATCAGTACACTTCTGCATAACATCATCATCATTTTCTGTAACCGCTTCATCCTAATTAGGGTCGCGGGGAGGTTGGTGCCCATCCCAGCCAACTCAGGGTGAGGGCAGAGTACACCCTGGACAGCTCGCCAGGCCATCGCAGGGCAGAAACACGCTGACAGTTTTTCAGCCTACTCTTGTCGAAAGTCAGCAATGGTTCTTTTACTTGCCTCACACCATAGACAGTGAGAGACATGGCCGGCCTTTGATAACCCAGTTAGCTGCACTGGGGGACCTCTGCATAACATTGTATCTTTATTAACATTAAAAACAAAAAAGAAAGAAATATAGTTCAGCTTACAATAAAGAAAAACTTCATTAACATTTTAAACTCTGTAATTGAAAAGATTTAAAGTGCATCAATGTGCCTCAAATGAAAAAAATATATACATCCTTATTTACACTCATTCAACTTATTTATGTCTTAATATCCCCGTGTCTCTCCACCTTTCTCTTTGTTCCTGTAAAAAAAATTTCTTGTTGTTTCTTGAGGGGCTATTTACGGCACTTTATATCGTTTGCTCGTGTGAAAAACTGCTACACCATTGCGTGACAATGACAGCACCACTGCCAACTAGTGGAGTGGAGGTGCAATCACACCTTTTTTTTTTTTTTTTTTTTTTTTTTTTCAAGATGGCGCCGGGTGACCTGCAGCCAGTTACAGGAGCTCTTCAGTTTATTTTTCTTTTTTTTCTCTTTTCTATTGTATATAGGCGTGTTTCTTTATCTTTTTTCAAATTTTCTTTTTCTTTCTTCAATCCTGCATCTGGAAAACATACTTTCATGATGCTTTTGTTCTTCTGTGCACTTTTATTTTCACTTTTGGATCGGCGTCAGGAAACTCATTCACCGACGGCTCTGAGCAACGCAGGTCTTACACACGTGAGACCCTCCTCGGCCTCTGCGCCCCGCCCTCCTTCACGCGGAAAAGCCCGTTGTTCCTTTGGAAATACGGAGGAAAAGGAGAGGCTGCAGAGGGGGACGAAAGACGCGGAGGACATGTGTTCCCTCTGTCATCATGGGAAATGTCCGCGCGATCGCCAACAAGACGGAGGAGCTGGCGGCGCTGACCAGGCAGCAGAGGCAGTACCGGGACTGCAGCCTCATGTGTTTCTCAGAGACGTGGCTGAATGAACTCACACCGGACTCTGTGGTTTCTCTTAACGGATTTACACTCGCGCGTGCAGATCGGAGTGTAACGGAGAGCGGTAAGAAGAAAGGAGGGCGTGGCGGTCTATGTGAATGAACGATGGTGCCACCCGGCAAGCGTGCGTGAAGGACCAGCTGTGCACGCTGGACGTGGAGCTGCTCGCGTAAGCGCCGCGGCCATATTATCTACCGAGGAGTTTTCACACGTGATTGTGTTTTTATGCGTGTACATTCCGCCTCGGCTGATGCGGCGGCCGCGTGTGAGCGCTTCTACACAGCGCCGTTAATCAGACACAGACTCGTCACCCCGCGCCATGATTCTGATCAGCGGGGACTTTAACCACGCCCCTCTCTCCGCCTCTCTTCCGGCGTTCACGCACACGTGAAGTGCGCCACAAGAGACAATAAAACACTGGACTTACTGTATGCAAATGTGAAGGACGCTACAGCTCCTCCCCTCCCCCCACTGGGACGATCAGACCACAACCTGTTCTACCTGCTCCCCCAATACACACCCAGGGTGCGAAAGGAACCTGCACAGAAGAGGTCTGTGAAAGTGTGGACCGAGGAGACCAACGAGAGGCTTAGGGACTGTTTCCAGACCACAGACTGGAGCATGCTCTGTAACTCCTTTGGTGATGACATCGACGGCCTCACACACTGCATCACCGACTACATGAACTTCTGCGTGGACAGCACTGTGCCAACACGGAGGGTACGGTGCTTCTCCAACAACCACCCATGGGTCACCCCTGAGCTCAAAGTCCTCCTGAACCAGAAAAAGAGGGCTTTCATCTCGGGGGACAGAGAGGAGCAGAAGAAGGTCCAGCGTGAGCTCCAGTGGAGGATCAGGAAGGCAAAGAAGGACTATGGGAAGAAGATGGAGGAGAAGCTGGCTCAGAACAACGTGCGGGACGTCTGGAGAGGACTAAAGACCATGTCTGGATTTGGGCAGTGTCAGAGGGACAGCTGATGGTGACCAGCGCTGGGCGGATGAACTAAACTGCTACTTCAACAGATTTGACTCTCCCCCCTCCCCCTCTGCACGCCTCCCCGTTCCCCTCCCCTCTTCACACGTCTCCAGACCAGCTGACACCTCCCCCCTCCCCAGGCCAACTTCACTTGACTGCTACAGCCCGACAGACACATCCCCCTCCCTCTGCAGCCCACCCCAGCCCCCTCTCCCTCACATCAGACCAGGTGAGGAGACAGCTGAGGCGACTAAATCAGAGGAAATCTGAAGGACCTGATGGCATCAGTCCCAGGCTGCTGAGGACCTGCGCAGACCAGCTCTGTGTGGTACTATGCTACCTGTACAACCTGAGCCTCAGCCTGGAGAAGGTTCCAGTCCTATGGAAGACCTCCTGTGTGGTTCCAGTTCCCAAAACAGCACAAGCGAAGGAACCCGCCCACTCCACACCTGTCGCCTGACCTCCCACCTCATTAAGACCATGGAAAGGCTCCTCCTTGAACACCTCCGCTCTATGGTGAGCCCCACCCTAGACCCGCTGCAGTTTGCCTACAGGCCCAACATCGGAGTAGAAGACGCCGTCATCTACCTTCTGCAGCGGGCACTCACCCACCTGGAGATCGCCGGCAGCGCTGTGAGGGTCATGTTCTTTGACTTCTCCAGCGCCTTCAACACCATCAGGCCAGCGCGCCTGCGGGGAAGCTGGAGGACGTGGGAGTGGACGGGCATCTTGCTGCCTGGATTATTGACTACCTTACTAACCGTCCACAGTGCGTGCGGCTGCGTGGCTGTAAGTCAAAGGTGGTAGTCTGTAGCACGGGGCACCGCAGGGCACCGCCCTCTCACCCTTCCTTTTTAACATCTATACCTCGGACTTCATATATAACACAAACAGCTGCCACCTCCAGAAGTTCTCGGACGACTCCGCCATCGTGGGCCGTGTGTCAGAGGGGAACGAGCTGGAGTACCGGTCGGTCATCGCCGACTTCGTGGACTGGTGTGAGCGCAACCACCTGTGCTTGAACACTAGGAAGACGAAGGAGATGGTGGTCGACTTCAGGAGAAGCACTCAAACACACACACACACACATTTACTAGTGAACATCCAGGGACAGGACATTGAGACAGTGGACAGTTTCAAGTACCTGGGTGTTCACCTTAACAATAAACTGGACTGGTCCCACAACACCAACGCCCTGTACAAGAAGGGCCAGAGTCGCCTCCACCTTCTGAGGAGACTCGGGTCCTTCGGCATATGCAGACCTCTGCTCAGGACATTTTATGACTCTGTGGTAGCCTCTGCAATCCTCTACGCTGCCATCTGCTGGGCCCCGGGCAGCACAGAGCGGGACAGAAAGAGACTGAACAAGCTGGTCAGGAGGGCCAGCTCTGTCCTCGACTGCCCACTGGACTCTGTGGAGGAGGTGAGTGAGAGGAGGATGGTAGCAAAGCTCACATCCATCCTGTCCAACAGCTCTCACACACTGCACCAGACTGTCGAGGAGCTGAGCAGCTCCTTCAGTGGACGACTGAGGCATCCTCAGTGCAGGAAGGAGCGCTACCGCAGGTCGTTCATTCCCACCGCTATCAGACTGTACAACGCCACTTTGTAACTGTCTGTGAAAATACCGGTTATGTGCAATAAAAACCCCGCCCACTTTAATCAACCACATCTACCCCACTGACTGTGAACCATATCAACCCATCTACTCTGCACTCAGATACATTACACTTTAATATAGGCCAGTCTATAAAGTTGCTCCATTCTTTTCTTTTATTGTTTAGTAATTTATACTATTTATGTATCTATTTATTTATTTACTTATATAATATATATGTACGTGTGTATGTTTGTACTTGTATCTATTTTTGCACCCCCTACTGATGGTACCTCAAGAGCCTGTAACAGTGAATTTCTCCATTGTGAGATTAATAAAGCTGTATCTTATCTTATCTTATCTTATCTTATCTTATCTTACCTAATGCCCATACACTATTCCAGAAAAACATGTTCCTCAGGATCATAACCCCCCCGGCATCACTTGGGGGGCACGCCCCACTATTTGAGAAGCACTGCTCGAAGTTGTCCTATAACATAGATTTCCTACACCTTAACAACATGTATGGGGGAAAGCAGGGAACAGGAAGAGTATCCCCTTTAAATTCCAGTAAACCTGATAAATGGGGTTAGTTGGACACTGAACAATCAGTGGTGAGGTTTTTGTGGGATAATTGAGCTGCATGTGCTTGGAAGATCTTGCTTTGTGACCTGGCAGTGACTGAGGTTTTCTATTCTTCAGGATGTTTGTATTGGTGCGTTGCCAGAGCCATATAATAACAAATCATTGTAGAGGCAAAGCAGCTTTAATAATCCTGTCAGTTTTAGCTTTTGGCAGTAGGCAGGGAGGAGTTCAGGCTCATATGTGGAAAGACTAGGGTAAACCTTTCTGGCTGAAATGTTGATGAAATGTTGATTTCTTTTTTTGCCATTTTAGCAGTGATTCGGTACACTGGGTAATTGTGCCACATGTCTGTATGATGAGGAGCAGTGGTGGTCTAGTGGTATAGGGCGCTGGATTGCTGATCCAAAGGTTGGGGGTTCAAGTCCCACTCTCCACAAGGTTATCACTGTCCCCCCCCCCAGTGCAGCTAACTGGGTTATCAAAGGCGGGCCTTGTCTCTCACTGTCTATGGTGAGAGGTTGATGTAAAAGAACCATTGCTGACATTCGTAAAGAGGAGCTGCAAAGTCGTCAGCGTGTTTCTGTCCCTTGCTAAAGGGTTGTGTCAGGAAGGGCATCCGACGTAAAAACCTCTGCCAAATCAAACGTGCGAATCCTTCGCTGTGGCGACCCCTGATAAAGGGGAAAAGCTGAAAGGAAATCTCTCTGTATGATTTCTTTCTTGTTTTTCCGTTCAGCAGTGTTCTGTTCAATTACAGTGGTACCTTAACTTACGAGTGTCTTTTATAACGAATTTTCCACGAATTTTCGATCCACCAAAAATCTGCCCCATCGAATGAGCAAAAGTTTGATTTACGAGCTTTGCTGGGGAAATGGCTTTTCTGAGCCGATTAACCTCGTATTCGTCCGCATGTATTCCTCCGCGCTCCAAGAACGCCTTGTGCAGTGCTTCTCAATTATTTTCTGTGATGCCACCTATAGGAAGACAAAAACATTTCATGCCCCCCAGCACCCCGCACACGACTATAAATAGTGTTACTGCACTTCATATTGTTCACTAGGTGCTTTATCCCTACACTCTATGGAACACAGTGAAAGCGCCACTGCCACCTACTGGAGAGGATGCTCAATTACATTTAATTCTAGTACAACATGGCAAAAAAGCATGCTCCCCAGGGTCATACGGGCCCCCCCTGGCATCTCATGCCATGTGTCCCATCATTTGAGACACACTGGCCTTGTGTGGGCTCACCACAAACCTTTCCTTGTTGGCATTCATAGCATGCACATGCACAAAATTCTTCCCCTCCTCCTTCTCCAACTTTTCTGTTATGCACCGCCTCATGCCTGCCCACGTGACATCTTCGCGCTCATATGACATCTTTGCCGCAGTCGATGATTGGAAGGGTTAGTTGACTAATTGTTTATTCTTGTTTTATTATTATGTATTCTTCTTTTCCTTTCGGATTTTCCCCTCAGGGCTCGCCACAGTAAATCATCTGCCTCCATCTCACCCTATCCTCTGCATTTTCTACTCTTACTCCAATTACCTTCATGTCCTCCTTCACCACATCCATAAATCTTCTCTTTGGTCTTCCTCTAGGCGTTCTGCCTATTAGTTCCAACCTCAGCATCCTACTACCAATATACTCACTATCCCTCCTCTGTACATGTCCAAACCATCTCAATCTGGCCTCTCTGACTCTGTCTACAAAACCTCTTACATGTGCTGTCCCTCTGATGTACTCATTTTTATTATTATTTATTATTATTTGTAATTAATGTTAATGTACATGTATTCTTATTCTTATTCTTATTATAATTATTATTATGAAATATTTATTATTTTTAAATGTTTATCTTTAATATATAGGGTAAAATATACGTGTTTGTGCAGGTTATATAAGTTTGGGAGAGGGTTGGAACGGATTAATTGGTTTTCTGTTATTTCCGATGGGAATTTTTGATTTATCTAATGAACATTTTAACTTACAAGTTCGCCCTTGGAACGGATTAATTTTGTAAGTTAAGGTAATACTGCATGTTTTCCTATTAAACGGGTTAATACTGTACATGTTTTTAAAAAATTAAATCTATTAATATATTTTTGGTAGACTTTTAGAAACAGAAGTACAATGAACACACTGTTCAGAAACCCTGGCACTGGGAAGAGTATCCATCATCCTTGCTTAGTTGTGCAGTGAGATGCCAGTTAAATGGCGGATGTGAATGGAGCAGTGACAGGACTTGGGCTCATCACATATTTTCTGGTGAGAGCTGTTTTCTCACCTCCAGAGATTGACATGCCATGGAGATTTAATGCAGGTCCTGTTTACAATGATAACATTCTAAACTCTGCCATGAAAAGGAAGGTCGTCTGACAACTCTCAATTATTTTTTATTTCACTGTGTGTTAAGAATTATCTAATTTAAGTGCATGCTTTTCACGTACAAAGTCTAAAATTATTATTATTATCTAGGAATAACATCTGGATGACTGCTTATACAGTCATGTGAAAAAATTCAGACACCCCATTAAACAGCCAGTTCTTTATTAAGAAATGTCCACAAAACAATTTCCAAGTTTTTTTAATTGATTCCTGTAAAAGAAAGTGACTTAATTGGAATAATAATAATTTTAAAAAGCATAAATTAACATATTTTTACTCATCAAACTAAAAGATATGAACAATAATGTGTATTTTCAGTCCATAATAACAGACAGGTGTATGAGGTCAGGTTTACATGATCAGAACATTATTACCCAGAGTTTTGAAGACGTTTCGCTTTATTTAAACTTCAGACATTTAGTTTGGTGTGTCCCTGTCTGTTGAAGTGAGACTAAGCACCACGGTGAGATCCAGAGAGCTGCCTGAGGCCCTCAGAAAAAAGATTGTGGCTCCTTATGAATCGGGTAAGGGTTTTAAAAAGCTTTCGAAAGAATTTGGCATAGGAGCAGTGGTGGCCTGGTGGTAAAGGGTGCTGGATCGCTGATCCCAGTGTTGGGGGTTCGAGTCCCACTCTCCACAGGGTTGTCACTGTCTCCCCTGTGTAGCTAACTGGGTTATCAAAGGCCGGCCGTGTCTCTCACTGTCTATGGTGAGAGGTTCATGTAAAAGAACCATCACTGACTTTTGTCAAGTGTAGGCTGCATGGCTGTGGGCGTTTTTCTCCCTTGTGTCAGGAAGGGCATCCAACGTAAAAAAAAAAAAAAAAAAAAAACTATGTAAAATCAAACATGCAATGATTCGCTGTGGCAACCCCTGAGAAAAAGGGAAGAGCCGAAAGCAAAAGAAGAAGATCAAAAGAATTTGGCATCATCCGTTCAACCTGCTGGAAGATTGCTTACAAGTGGAGGACATTCAAAACACCTGCCTCATGCCCCAGATCTGCCCGTCCATGCATGAGCAAACCACAGGATGCTAAAAGAAGTCATCACAAGTCCCTAAAATGTCATCACAGGAGCTACAGCAGGCTCTCGCAACTGTTGATGTGAAAGCACGAGATTCTATTATCAGAAAGAAATAACACAAGTTCGACCTTCATATGAGGTGTACAAGGAGGAAACCTTTGCTCTTTAAAAAGAACATTAAGGCCAGACTGAATTTTTCCAGAGAGAACCTCAGTCACTGCCAGGTCTTCTGAAATAATATTCCTTAGATAGATGACTCTAAAAGCTGGAGCAGTGGTGGCCTGGTGGTGAACGTGCTGGATCGCTGATTGTAAGGTTGGGGGGTTCAAGCCTCACTCTCACGGGTTCTTACTGTCCCGTCCCCCCCGTCCCCCCTCCCAGTGCAGCTAACTGGATTATCAAAGGCCGGCTGTGTCTCTTATTGTCTATGGTGTGAGGTTCATGTGAAAGAACCATTGCTGACTTTCGACAAGGGTACACTCATAGACGTCAGCGTGTTTCCGCCCCGCGATGGCATGGCAAGCTGTCCAGGGTGTACTCTGCCCTTGCCCAGAGTCAGCTGGGATGGGCACTAGCTGCTCCACGACCCTAATTAGAATTTAGCAGATACAAATGATTATGATGATGATGATGATGACTCAAAAAATTTGAATTATTTGGAGACCAGTACATAATACATTTTTGGCTGAAACCAAATACACCATTCCAGGGAAAGAACCTTATACCAACTGTGAATCATGGAGATGGAAGTGTCATGGTTTGGGGAACCTTGGCTGCAGTAGGACCTGATCAGCTCATCATCATAAAATCCACTATGAATTCTACTTTGTATCGGGTGGGGCTTGAAGAACATAGAAAACCATCGGTAAAAAAAAATAAAGCTGAAGCTCAACTGGACGCTGCAATGTGACAATGACCCAAAACACACCAGTAAATCCACCAAGGACTGGATGAAAAGTGAAGTGGAGAGTCCTGCTATGGCCCAGTCAAAGCCCGGATCTTGGTCCCATTGAGATGCTGTCGGATGACTAAACCGGCTGTGCATGCAAGAAGCTCCTCAAATATCTCACAGCTGAAAGAATTGTGCATTGAGGACCGGAGCAACCTTTCCTCAGAACGGTGTGAGAGACTGGTAGATGGCTGCAAGAGGCATCTCACTGAAGTTATTTCAGTCCAAAGGGGGTAAACACTAGTTATTATGGGGTGAGGTGTCCAATTTTTTCCTCCATTGAAATACACATTGTTGTTCATATCTTTGGTTTGATATGTAAAATTATGTTAATTTATGGTGTTTAATTGCAATTAAATCACGTTCTTTCCATAAATAAGTAAAAACCAGATTGGGCGTTATGTGAACATTTCTTAATAAAAAGTTGACTATATAGGGCATGTCCTAATTCTTTCACATGATACACATCCTATATGTGTGTAAAGTAATGACTGAGGTGGCGTATGTGTATAAAATATTTCAGTAATCAATCATGGGAAGGAAGGCGGTTATTATGAAGCAACTCGCTTAAACGGTAATGAATTCTGGGTAAGACTCGGGTTAGCGCTGGATCCCGAGTAAATCATGGAGCATTAACTCGGAATACGTAGGATGGGATGCAAACCTTTTATATAGCACCACGGACAGGTTCATATATACCTGACAGAGTGATTTACAATGGATGACCCGTTAAAATAGATGAGCAGTAAAAGTATGATAAATAAAATATAAAAACTGAAACTGACATTTCAATCGTAGTATAATAAAGTACGTACAGCGGAAAGGTACATTCTGATTGGTCCACTATCATGAAGAGGTTAATGAGGGGGGGGGTCCCCCACCTTTATAATCAATAATCAAGTAACCTACCACCAGGCCACCACTGCCCGACCTCATCGTTATCACCCTTAAAATTTAGAAAACAAACCACAATCTCACTTCCGTGTATTTTCTTGTGTTTGCATGTAGAATTTCATATTTTATAGAATTTATAAACACTCTGGTACTCAGTGTGGCTTTCTTAGGCTTTATATTAAAACTTGGATGCCTTGGCATTCTATTCACCTCATCTTTCACTCACAGCACCGTCATATATACAAGGAAACTTATTTATAGTAACAACACGGAAAACTTCTAAATTGTTCTGCACCATAAAATGCAGTAAAATACGTATTGATGTTGCTTGTGGTTGAATTTGAAGAGGTATCTTTATAAACCGAGGGCAGGTTCGCTGTCCTTGGCATTCATTATGTTGTGGGAACCTAAATGTGTACATCACATTATAGCGACTTTTCTTTCTTTGTTCCCATAATGTAATTATATAATATCCCATAATCATATAATCAAATAATTATATAATATCCAGATAATCCCAAAATATTTGAGGTCAGGTTTAGACAAGTAGTGGTTCTGGTTGGGGTTAGGATAAGTCTCTCAATAATGAAATAGTCCTCTGAACTTGTGGAAACTTGACTGAATTAGAACTCTGTATATGTCTGTACGTGTATGTCTACATGTTTGTGTGTGTGTGTATGTGTGTGTACACGTGTGTGTGTGTGTGTGTGTACATGTTTGTGTGTGTGTGTACGTGTGTACATATTTGTACATGTGTGTACGTGTGTGTGCGCGCGCGTGTGTGTACTTGTGTGCGTGTATACGTTTGCATTTGTACTTGTGTACGTGTGTACTTGTGTACGTGTGTGTGTGTGTGTGTGTGTGTGTGTGTGTGTGTATACCTACACATGTACACACACACACACACACACACACACACGTACACAAGTACAAATGCAAACGTATACACGCACACAAGTACACACACACACACACACACACAAACGTGTACACACACTTGCCCTTTATTTGCAGAGTTTATCACCTTGCTCTGTGCGTACGGTTGTGAACAGTTGAGTATGGATTTAAATTTTTATTAAATATTTTGAGTATCATGGTGGTGCACTGGTCAGCACATCTGCCACACAGCAAGAAGGTGCTAGGTTCGAGTCTCATGCTCATGCGTTTCTGTCATGCACTTTCATATTCTTCCTATTTTTGCACGGGTTTCCTCTGGGTACTCCAGTTTCCTCCCACAGTCCAAAGCCATGCACATTGATTTCAGTGGATGTCCAATTTGCCCTGAGCTTAAAATGGGAATGTTGATGGCTGTGCGTAAGTCGGTCCTGGTCTGGCAAACTTCCCTATCACCCTAATAGGATGCAGCGGTTCGGTGAGTGAGTGGGCTGGCAGGTGGATGGGTGGGTTAGTGGTATTTTATGTAAATATAACATAATATTTAAGATCCTGTCATAGGTTTCGGATCTGTGATGGCAGATACGTAAGAAACTTATAGTCATGATTTGCATTACGGAGTGCAGGGTGATTTTATATGAATATAATTAAATATAATTAAAAGTAAAGACTAATTTATGAATAAACTTGAGTATGTACAGTAATACCAGATGAACTGAGACATACAGTATGTGTTTATATTTGAATTGAAACCGGATGTGGATATGAAGAGTGAGGTTATATCGCCATCTGGTGTTCAGATATGGTTTGTGTTCCAGTCCTGATTTCCATCAACCTCGACTGATCCAGAGACGAGTTTAGATCTGGGAATGGAATCCTCACGCTGGAGATATCACACAACTAAAGTAAATTCCTTGTAAGTTTTATCATCTTTCAAATTATATATGTATTCTAAAATTTTAAATATACTGGTGCTAGTATATACTGGTTTACTTTCTGATTTTGGTTTATTTACAATTTTTCTCTAATTTGTAGTATTGTATTTTTAATGCAACATTCAGTAGAAAGTTTTATAAATTCAAGAATAATATAATTATAATAATGGTTGTTGTTTAATTAGATTTAGTCTCTATTTTGCAAAAAAAAAAAAAAAAAAGTCAGTGTAGCAATGATTTCTGGGTAAGTGGAAGGGCTGTACTTCAAAGGGCAACAGCAATGCTGATGCAAATGCAAAAAAACATCAGAAAATTATTGATTTTGCTCTTAAAGCCTAAAAACATTGCACATGCATTCTGTTTGTTTTTAGGCAGCAATTTTGATGGAAATTCCCTATAGTGTGTGTGTGCGCGTGTGTGTGCGTGTGTGTGTGTGTGTGTGTGTGTGTGTGTGTGTGTGTGTGTGTGTGTGTTATTCTACCAGCTTCCTGACTGAAACTGCAAATTTTTGTAGAGTGGCCTTCTGACTCATCCCTGTAGTACACACACACACACACACACATACACACACACACACACACATACACACACACACACACACTCACACACACTCACACTACAAGATCCCATGGCTGTGCTTTTTGAAATATATTTGAGATCCAAGCAGATTGTGTTTTCATTTCAGATCTCAGTTTGTTTTAAGTATTGTACAATAACAATGGGGGTTTTTTTTATTGTTGATAAATGAAATTTAATGTTAAAATCATCATAAAATTTTGCACAAGTGCCAAAAGTAAACAGTTTTAAAAATACAATTAAATTTAGTGTTATAGCCTGACCTCTGACCTTCCTAACAAGTTGCAGTATTTCAGTTCAGTTCATTTTCTGTAACCGCTTCATCCTGATTAGGGTCGCAGGGAGGCTGGTGCCCATCCCAACCAACTCAGGGCGAGGTTAGAGTACACCCTGGACAGCTCGCCAGGCCATCACAGGGCAGAAACACGCTGACGGCTCTTTACGAAAGTCAGCAATGGTTCTTTTACATGCCTCTCACCATAGACAGTGACAGACATGGGCCGCCTTTGATAACCCAGTTAGCTGCACTGGGTGGGGGGGACAGTGACAACCTTGTGGAGAGTGGGACTCGAACCCCCAACCTTTTGGATCAGCGATACTTATCCAAGCGCCTTATACCACTAGACCACCACTGCCCTGCAGTATTTCAAATAGACATTAAACCACTTTATAAATTCTAATATAAATAATAAATAAAATTAATAAATAAAATAAAACATAAAATAAATAAATATAGAAATTATATTTTAAACAGATATAAATTTCCATAGACATATGTGATACAGCACCTCATGAGTCTTTTTAAAAAGTAATAAAGAAAAAAAAAAACTGATCCATAACTGGACCTGGTCGTATAATTAATAATTATTCACTGAATGCGGGGTGGGTGGAGCTCAATAATTCCAAATATGGAATATCAGGCAACATTCCCCAAGCTTGTGGTGTAGTAGTAATAGTTTTATTATATTCTACATGGAGAAAAAGATAAAGGGGCCAGTTAGAGATCAAGATAAGATTTTCATAACTGATTCTCATTGGTTTATTTTGTTTGTTTGATTTTTTTTTTTTTTTTTTAACTTTTTTCAAGAATATTATGAGAAATACAGATGAGCCTCAAACACACGAGCAGGTTCGTAAGAGCTGTATGACATTGTCTCCTTCACTTTAAGAATTTAAGTTTATACTACATGAAAACATAAAGAAAAAGCAACTCGGAGATTTTTTTATCATTTATAGTTACATATTTTAACTATAGCAAAGGCAGGTCAGATAAAGTGTGGGCTTTTATATTATATATTGGCATATTTATTGTTCTGTGTACATGTTACGAAATTTATTTATGTATTTATTTTGATGTGTTGCAGTAGGATTATTCTGGATATTATTCGATAATTTCTGTTGCCATCATTAAAAATTAATTTGTGTCAAATACCACATTCTTGATTTTATAAACATTATTATTAGCAGTAGTACTGTATTGATATTGAAATCATGACAGACAGGATGCTTGAGTTTGTCCGCTCCAGTCTTTGGTAAATCATATCTTCATGGAGCTCACTTTGTGCATCATGCTGGACCAGAACTGCAGTTATAATTCTACAGCATGCAAATTACAGTCCACAGAGAATAAAATGTGTCCGTTTCAAGACCTGCAAATGGGCTTCATATCCAGGTGTCCATGTACTTTTGGCTCTATAGTGTTTGAAAAGGGTGTAGCCGTAGCCTAATGGGTAGAGAAACGGCTTTGAGACCGAAAGGTCACTGGTTCACTTCCCACTTTCCTTCATCCATATAAATGTATGAAGTGCCCATGAGCAAGACACCTACCCCCCCAACTGCTCTCTGAGAGCCCCCTATGAGTGTGGCAGCCCACTGGTGTGTGTGTGTGTGTGTGTGTGTGTGTGTGTGTGTGTGTGCGCTCACTTTGGATGTGTAAAATGCAGAGGAAATCATTTCCCTTACAGGATTAATACAGTATATTAAAAAAAAAAAAAACATGGTACCCTGTCTGTTTCTATTTGTATCGCGTGTAGTCATGGATTACAGCTTGATTGTTCCTTCGCACTCCAATCAACCACGTTTGGGTACAGTGTGTTCACTATAATTTTCCAAAGGTGCCAATAAAGTTGTCACAGGTTAAACTTAATTAGGGTCTCTGGTGCCCATCCCAGCCAGCAGGCGAGGGCAGAGTACACCCTGGATGGCTCGCGAGGTCATCACAGAGCAGAAACATGCTGACGGCTATGCAGCTCCTCTTGTCGAAAGTCAGCAATGGTTCTTTTACATGAATCTTCACCACAGACAGTGAGAGACACGGCTGGCCTTTGATAACCCAGTTAGTGCACTGGGGGGACAGTGACAACCTGTTGATAGTGGGGCTTGAACCCCCACCTTTAGAATCAGTGATCCAGCCCCTTTACCACCAGGCCACCACTGCCCTACAGATGCTTTTATTAAATGTTTTAGGGTTTTTTCCCGCTGAGAAAAAGTATCGAGTTGACGATAAGGTTGTTTTTCTTATCTTCGGTCATGCTAAATGATAGTTTAAATAGAATGTTTTCCACTTGTTCCGTTACCGCACCCTGTAGTTGTAACCCTGTAGCGCACGTGTTGTTTTTCTCTCTAGCCGAGGCTATGATTCAGACAGAAAGATCCGCGATACGCTGACTGAAGTATCGTTATGACTGGATTCTGACCTTGATATTCTTAATCAGGAAGATCACACACACACACACGCACACGCACACGCACATCGGTCTGTCTAAACTCAGTCTCCTTCCGGCCGTCTGTGTCCACCCACATTCTTTCACTTTTCTCAGCCGTTCTTATCTCTCACTCTTTTGTTTGCTTGCTGAATAGAAGAGCAGCATGAAACACAACGGAGGAATAAATACACAACGCTGCACAACATACAATTGCAATCCTTTTATCCATCAAGTGCTTGAACTTCTTCTTGGTATCAACTGTTAGAACAACTGAAAGCAGGGAGCAAAACAACAGAATGCAAAAGCGCTGTCTACAGAACACGCAACAGACTCCGTATGTACAGAAATGACACAGAAGACCTTTTACTAGATGCAGAATTTTCCATTCTGTCAGAGTTTTGTATTTAACTTCCTCGGTTTTAATGTGACAAAATAATTACAACAGTAGAAAGACCACTGAGCTTTGTTTATTGTAAATGTATTTTTCTTTCTTTTGTCAGATGCTCTTATCCAGAGCGACCTACATTTATCACTTTTATACAACTAACACTTAAAAGTTAAGGGCCTTGCTCAAGGGCCCAATAGTGCCAGCTTGGTGATACTGGGTTGTGAACCCCTGACCTTTGGACCAGTAACCCAGAGCCTTAACCGCTGAACCACCACTATTTGTTGTTAATAGGTAGTTCATGCCTGCTAACGATTTCTTCGCTGATAGCTCCAGGGATCCCTCGCTACTTCGCGCTTCAATTCATGCAGCTTCAGTGCATCGTGGGTTTTTCAAAAATACAGTGATACCTCAGCTCACGAACATAATTGGTTCCCAGAAAGTGTGTGTGAGGCGAAAAGTTCGTCTTCCGAACATTTATTTCCCATAAGAAACCATTAAAATGAGAATAATCCGTTCCCAGGTCCCCATAAAACATAATTTTCTACTAAATAAGCCTTAAAACTACACAAAAATATACCTTATTTTATGTATAATAAATGTGCTATTGTATTGTAATTAAAGAAATAAACTGTACTGTATAATAAAGTCGTTTTATTTACCTTTGTGATGGTAGTTGATGGCTTGATGGAATGGAGTGGGAGGAGGAGGGAGGGAGGGACTTACTGTTTGGAAGGAGAGTTTGGAAACGCCTACTGTTTGGAAACACCCTTAGCCACACACGCACCCTTAATAGCTTCCTTGTTCTTAAGGATGGGAGCAATGGTAGACTTAGCGTACTGGTACTGGGACGCTAAGTCACACAAACGCACACCTCGTTCGTGTTTTTCAATGATCTCTGCCTGTGGTGGGGTCTTTTTCGGTCCCATAATAGCAAAAGTACACTCAATATGGTCCAAAATGTCTAGCAAACACAAACCACTTCCGCACTCAAAGAAAGGGGGTGACGAACTGTGACGCCGTGAGCGTGCGTCAGCTCCTCGTGGCCGCCACCGTGGCGCTGTTCGACCGCGTGGTTTGGTTCGTCCGCCGAAAACTAGTTCGTCAGCAGAGACTGTATGCTCGCAAATTTAATGTTCTTGAGGCGAAAAGTTCGTGAGCTGAAGCGTTCGTCAGCGGAGGTTTTTCTGTACTTGAGTTAAAAAATAAGGAGATTTAGGAAGAATGGGGTAAAAGGTTAAGGAAAATGCAACAAAAACAAGGTCAATTATGCAAAAAAAAAAAAAACAAAAGAAAAAACAACCCAAAACCTCCCATCAAAACTATTTATATTTTTGTGAGTTGCGCATCTGTATGTGTGTGTATTTATATTTTATTTGCATTTTATGCATTATTTTTTAATGTTTAACTGTTATTATAAGCATTTATAGCATTGAATGTGTATTTATTGATATTACACACACATATACTGTACATGTACGTATATGTCAGTGGGGGGGGTGTCCTACTTTCACGGAATTCGGTGGTCGTGGGGGGATCTCAGTCCCAATTAACTGTGGAAAGTGAGGGATCCCTGTATATCGCGACTCTTATTGTATGAAGGATAATGTGGTGAAGCAATAGTCCCTAATGGGCGGCAGAGTGCTGCAGTGAATAGCACTTTTTCCTCACAGCAAGGTTTTGGGTTTAATTCCGGAGCGTTGAGTGTTTCTGTGTAGAGTTTGCATGTCCATTCTGTACTTTGGTGGGTTTCCTCTAGGAACTCTGATCAACAACCATACACGGTCGTGAGATGCAGGGTACACACTGGACTGGTCACCAATACTAATGCAAAGTATTCATGTAATTTTGTCCGCAGTTACCTACAGGAGCTGTTTATGCCTCCGGCTAGATTAACATGAGACATCTAAGTATTATTCATGGAAAAACTTAACAGAAAACAGACCTTCTGGGTGTAGTCAGAAGAGCTGCAGGCTCCTATGCAATCATAGCTGAGACCCGGTCATTCTGGTATGCTGTGGTGACCCAAAAGGATGATCCTTGGAGACACTGATTGCGTTCAGATCCCAACTCCTAGAACTAAGTCCTAAACCAGCCAAAGGAAAAAAGTGAACTCTGTACACAAGCAATTGACTACCAGTGTTCCAACAAGGTCCCCAATTTTAGCATTGAGCCACAGGTGGCCAAGTTCCTGAATTCTGGCCACATCTACAAGTATCCAAATTTGAGCCATAATACTGTCCACAGTAGAGCAAGAGCCACACGTTTAGCCCTATTCTGCAAAAACCAAGTGGAAAATGATCTCAGCTGATCCTCAACATAGTCACTGGTCTATTGCAGGGTTAGCACAGGCATAAACAACATTTCCCAGATTTTAGTCTACACAGTTAATTTGCTTGTGATTGGACTGGAATAGTGGAGGGCAGTGGTGGTCTAGTGGTATAAGGCGCTGGATTGCTGATCCAAAGGTTGGGGGTTCGAGTCCCACTCTCCACAGGGTTGTCACTGTCCCCCCCAGTGCGGCTAACTGGGTTATCAAAGGCCGGCCATGTCTCTCACTGTCAATGGTGTGAGGTATGTAAAAGAACCATTGCTGACTTTCGACAAGAGTAGGCTGCAAAGCCGTCGGCGTGTTTCCGCCCTGCGATGGCCTGGCGAGCTGTCCAGGGTGTACTCTGCCCTCGCCCTGAGTTGGCTGGGATGGGCACCAGCCTCCCCGTGACCCTAATTAGGATGAAGCGGTTACAGAAATTGAATTGAATGAATGGACTGGAATAGGAAACTGCAGTACCCAGAGGAAACCCATGCACATAAACGGGGAGAATACAGTGGTACCTCGGTTCTCAAATGCTTTGGAGGTCGAATAAATTGGAATTCGAACAAAAAATGTGGGATTTTTTTTTTTTTTTTTTTTGTCTTGGAAGTCGAACAAAATTCTGATGTCGAACTCAAAAAACGTGTGAGAAAAAACGAGACCAAGAGTGAGGGAAAAGTGCACGACTTCCGGAAATCGGTTTCTTTTGACTCTACTCGACCACTGTGTGCGTGTGGATGTGCTTTGCTCCAGTTCTACAAAGTACAGTATACCAGGTTTTCTTTGTTTACTCGAATAGATTAGCTAATAAACATGACTCCCACAATCAAATTATAAAATGAATATTCTGTAGTGTGTGTGTGTGTGTGTGTGTGTGTGTGTGTGTGTGTGTGTGTGTGTGTGTGTGTGTGTGTATCGTGTTGTTGTTGTTGTTGTTGTGTTTTAGCGTATCCATGTCTGCGCGCTTGTCTCACACACTTCTGATGTCCCCTCATTGTGTAACATTAAGGACGGAAACACCTGGATCGCGAGGTACTTGTTAGATTATAGCACTTCCAGATTATTCATCATTGTGTTTCTGAGCAAAACTGAAACAAGGCAGCAATGAATTTTGAGTCACATGTAGTAAATATCACTGAGCTGAGGTGAAACCAGATTAAAAAGGTCTTGGCTTGTTTTGCAAATTTAGCAATATATTATGACACATTTTGACTCGTTAACATTTTATCTGCGTTGTGCAAATGAATATGAAAGTTCAGCTCTGCCCTGTAATATCTTATATTGTTTATCATGACTCAAACAGTTGTGCGATGTTTTCTTTATAACACGTTTGGGTTCCAATGATACACCACAAAGAGCAACTCCAGGAACCTGAATTTGTACAGAGCGCCAACCAGAAGATACCGTAACTTAAAACACCGCTAAGTTTCTAGATAAGCGGCGCGGTGTTGGAGGGGTTCCAACTCACAGCATGAGGGTCCTGAATTCCATCCCTGGACCTGGTGATTTCTCCCGGTGCTCCAGTTTCAGCCCAAAGTCTAAAAAGACATGATCACAATCATACATGATTGCCCCTAGCTGTGAGTCTGAATGATGATGTGTTTGTGTTCACCCTGACATTATCTGGAAAGTCGTTCAGGGTGTATCTTGCTTTGTCCTGGAGACTGCTGGGATGGGCTCGATCTTGTAAACCTTACCAGATGATGGTGCCCATGTTTATAAGGAACCCAGTTATCATCGGTTATCATCAGAGCTGTGGTGGCCCGGTGGTAGATGCTGACCGACTGATCCGAAGGTTGGTGGTTCAAGCCCCACTGGGCCCTACCCCCCCCCCCCCCCCCCCGTGCAGCTGACTGGGTTATCAAAGGCTGGCTATTTCTCTCGGTGGTGGGAGGTTCATGTAAAAGAACCATTATGACCTTCATAAAGAGGAGCTGCATAGCCGTCAGCATGTTTCTTCCCTGCGACGCTGTGGCGAGCTGTCCAGGTTCTATCTTACCTTCACCCAGAGTCAGCCTCCCCGAGACCCTAATTACTATTAATCAGTTCAGAAAAATAATGAATCGATGAATGAATGATAGTTTCACGCCATGATATATTATACCACAACTTCAGGGGAAAGCAGCTGTTTGAATAAACCTGTACTGGTACGTTTGTACAGTGAAATCTGTGTCCTCAAAAATTTCAAACCTGAAGAACTTCACTTCAAGCTTCATGTGAATCCATACAAACAGAAGTCAGAGGTTGGGAATAAAGTGGAATATTTCAAAGTGGACTGCATATTATGAGAAATACTGTGAGGACTACGATACAGAGGCAGTGGAGGCCTTGTGGTAAAGGTGCTGGATCACTGATCCTAAGGTTGGGGGTTCAAGTCCCACTCTCTATGGGTTGTCAATGTCCTCCAGTGTAGCTAACTGGACTATCAAAGGCCGGCCGTGTCTCTTATTGTCTATGGTGTGAGGTTCATGTAAAAGAACCATTGCTGACGTTCGACAAGAGAAGCCGCAAAGCCATCAGCGTGTTTTTGCCCTGAGATGGCCTGACGAGCTGTACAGGGTGTACTCTGCCCTCGCCTGGATTTGGCTGGGTTGGGTGCCGGCCTCTCCGTGATCCTAATTAGTATTAAGTGGTTCAGAAAATGAACGATGACCTATGATACAAATCATGGATCATCCATGTTTCTTCCTCATGTGAATTGAGGGAATTTATCTTGGCCTCTGTCCCTGTGGGATGGTCCATTAGAAATGTGTACGGTTTATAGAACAAATGTTTAAATGTTTAGATTCTTTCTTAATGTCTAAGCTGTTGTCAGGTGGAAAAAGTGCATCTCAAATAAAACTGAATTGAATTGAAAACTGATCAAACCCACAGTCATGTCTTGATACCGTAGGTGCCATCAAGCTTACCCGGATTTTTTTTTTTTTTTTTTGAAGCATCATCATTCATATGTTTGAGACATTGCCAAGATATAATATTGTACCATCTTGTAATCCTGTTGGTGGAGCCGGTGGCATAGTGGTTAGGGTGCTGCGCTTGTGATCAGGAGGTTGTGTGTTCGAATCCCAGTTAGACTCCCACTGTGCTCAGACCCCTGGGCAAGGTCTTAACCACAAGTGAGCCTCTGTCCACCCAGCAGTATAAATGGGAACCAGTAAAAATATACTAGGAAGGTAACCTGCGATGGACTAGCGTCCCATCCAGGAGGAACCCCTGGTCACTTCACGCTACGGAAATCAGGGCTAAGCACCGGCCTGATGAGTTGCTATGGCTCGAATGTAAAAAGACCACTGGACTTTTTTTTTTTTTTTTGTAATCTTGTAACTGAACTTCAACAGATTTTTAAGGCCTCTGTTAGCCAATTGGCTCGTGTGCTGATGTTGCGCTCTGTTGCTAATGTGCTCCTGACTGACGTGTTGCTCGAAGTGAAGGTTCATTTGAAGGCACCTACAGTCCGGCATCCTCCGTCTTCCTGACTTGAGAATTTAATCCCTGAAGTGAGTTCTGCATTTTATAAAAATGATCAAAGCTGGATGGAGCTGAGACACGCTACTGTAAAATCGCCATCTGAAACATAAAGGGGCGTTTGGGTCCTCACGTGATCCTCTGAATTCTTTGCTGTTATAAATTAATCAAATTAAATGTTTAAGTGGCTGTATTAAGTCTCACAATAAAAACAAAAAAGTCGAAATAAAGTTTTAAAAGCACTGACACTGAATCCTCCTCTTTTTTTTTTTTAAAGAGTTTTATAATGCTTACTAGCTGAAAACCAGTTGAGAGACAAGAAACATGACCTTTGACCCAATATTATTCAGGGATTATGGACGATTTAACCAAATATGTATTTGGAGCGATATTATTTTAGTTAGCAAATGAACTCTCTGAACTCAAGGATCTCTTTCGCTGTTGTTCTCCCACACAGAGAGACACGCATACTAATCATTTTCTTATTCCGATTGTAACTATAAGAACGGCTGCGAATCCGAGAGCTGACTTTATTCAGAGGTGCATGATGAGGTTCCATTATTGCCAAAAATATATTGACTGCTTCGTCTGTCTATCCATTTATCTATTTATATGTCAGTCTGTTTGTCTTTCTTTCCAACTTTTAATTTAGCAAAATACAGCATCTCAACTTTTTTTATTTTGTAAAGTATTACTTTTGTGATTGGAGCACTCTCTTGTTTATCATAATCTTTCTCCGTGTTGTTAAGATAGGGGCAGATATATATATATTTTTAACCGTTACAGGGTCTAAACCTCTAAACCGTCCTTTACCCTCAGACATCTTCTGCTCTGTCCGTAAAAATGTCATGGACGGAGTGAAAAGTTATGACCTGGTCACTTTGGATGTACAACGGTACCTTGACTTACAAGTGTCTTTTATAACAAATTTTCCATGATACGAGCTTCGATCCGCCAAAATTCTGCCCCATCAACCAGCAAAATTTTGATTTGCATTTTGGAAAAGGCTTTTCCGGGCTGATTAGCCTTGTATTCTTACGCGTGTGTTCCTCCATGATCCGAGAACACCTTGTGCAGTGCTTCTCAATTATTTTCTGTGATGCCCCCAATAGGAATAATAGTAAAAAAAAAAAAAAAAACATTTCACGCCCCTCCCCCCAGCACCCCACACACGACTATAAATTGTGTTTACTGCACTTCATATCATTTACACGGTGCTTTTTCCCTGCACCATCACAGTGAGAGTGCCTCTGCCACCTACTGTAGAGGATGTGCAATTGCACTTAATTCAAGTACAGTATGGCAAAAAAGCATTTTTACCTAGGGTCATACCCCCCCCCCTTCCTCCTGGCATCACACTGCGCCCCCCACTATTTGAGAAGCACTGGCCTTATGGGAATGCACCATGAGTATTTTCTTGCTGGCATTCATAGTGTGCACATGCACAAAATTCTCCTTCTCCTCCTACACTGTTATGCACCACCTCATGCCTGCTTATGTGACATCTTCGCGCCAACATGACATCTTTGCCACAGTCGATGACCGGAGGGGTTAGTTGACTTATTGTTTATTCTTGTGTTATTATTATTTGTGATTGATTATTAACAAATTTATTCTCTAAGTCAAGCTACCACTGTATGTAGTCTGGTCATATTTATCAGGACTCCGTAAGAACTCAAGATTGTAGTAACTGAGGTGTTTACGTAGTAACGGCATAACTGAACCCTAGAAAGGACCCAGCGTGCAGTTCAGGATTTATAAAGATCAGATGGACGCAGCAAGAGATCCGATTGGTTGCAGTAAGATTTGAACGTGGTGTGCGTCTGATTATACGTGTGGTATGACTTTAGTGGGAGCATGTTCGGTCCACTGAGAAGCTGGCACGTATAAAAGCCATAGTCTTCTTCTTTTCCTTTCGGCTGTTCCCTTCAGGGGTCGGCACAGCAAATGATCTGCCTCCATCTCTCCCTATCCTCTGCATCTTCTACTCTTACTCCAACGACCTTCATGTCCGCCTTCACCGCATCCATAAATCTTCTCTTTGGTCTTCCTCTGGGCCTTTTGCCTGGTAGTTACAACCTCAGCATCCTACGACCAATATACTCACTATCCCTCCTCTGTACATGTCCAAACCATCTCAATCTAGCCTCTCTGACTTTGTCTCCAAAACATCTAACATGTGCTGTCCCTCTGATGTACTCATTTCTGATCCTATCCATCCTCGCTACTCCCAAAGAGAACCTCAACATTTTCATCTCTGCTACCTCCAACTCTGACTCCTGTCTTTTCCCCAGGGCCACTGTCTCTAAACCATACAACATTGCTGGCCTCATCACCGTCTTGTACACTTTTCCCTTCATTCTTGCCGATACTCTCCTATCACACATCACACCGGACACTTTTCTCCATCCATTCCAACCTGCCTGCACGCGCTTCTTCACCTCTTTTCCACACTCTCCATTGCTCTGGATTGTTGAGCCTAAGTACTTAAAATCCTCCACCTTCTTTATCTCTGCCCCCTGTAACCTCAAAGTTCCTCTTGGGTCCTTGTCGTTCACACACATGTATTCTGTCTTACTAAGACTAACCTTCAATCCCCTCCTTTCCAGGGCATACCTCCACCTCTCTAGATTTTCCTCCACTTGGTCTCTGCTCTCACTACAGATCATGATGTCATCTGCAAACATCATAGTCCATGGAGATTCTTGTCTCACCTCGTCTGTTAGCCTGTCCATCACCATAGCAAACAAGAAGGGGCTGAGAGCTGACCCTTGATGCAATCCCACCTCCACATTGAACTCTTCTGTCACACCGACAGCACACCTCACCACTGTCTTACATCTCTCATACATGTCCTGCACCACTCTAACATACTTCTCTGTCACTCCAGACTTCCTCATACAATACCACAGTTCTTCTCTCGGCACCCTGTCATATGCTTTCTCCAGATCCACAAAGGCACAATGCAGCTCCTTCTGACCTTCTCTGTACTTCTCTATTAACATCCTCAAAGCAAACACTGCATCTGTGGTGCTCTTTCTTGGCATGAAACCAAACTGTTGTTCACAAATGCCGACCTCTGCCCTTAGTCTTGCTTCTACTCTTCTTTCCCATAGCTTCATTGTATGGCTCATCAACTTTATCCCTCTGTAGTTGCCACAACTCTGTACATCTCCCTTGTTCTTAAAAATGGGCACAAGCACACTTCTCCTCCATTCCTCTGGCATCTGCTCACTTTCTAAAACCTTGTTGAATATTCTTGTCAGAAAATCTACTGCTACCTCCCCTAGACACTTCCATACCTCAACTGGTATGTCATCAGGGCCAACTGCCTTTCCACTGTTCATCCTCTTCAATGCCCTCCTCACTTCTCCCTTACTAATCTTTGCTACTTCCTGCTCCTCAACGGTCACCCCTTCTACTCTTTTTTCTCTCTCATTTTCCTCATTCATCAGCTCTTCAAAGTACTCTTTCCATCTTCCCAGCACACTTCTGTCATCAGTCAATACATTTCCCTCTCGGTCCTTTATCACTCGAACTTGCTGCACGTCTTTCCCATCTCTATTTCTCTGCTGTGCTAACCTGTATAGATCATTTTCTCCCTCCTTACTGTTCAACCTATCATACAAGTCATCATACGCCCTCTGTTTGGCCTTTGACACTGCTACCTTCGCCTTACGCTGTGTCTCCCTGTACTCCTGTTTACTCTCTTCGGTCCTCTCAATGTCCCAATTCTTCTTGGCTAACCTCTTCTTTTGTACACACTCCTGCACTTCCTCATTCCACCACCAAGTTTCCTTATCTACTTTCCTTCCAGAGGACACACCAAGTACTCTCCTACCGGTCTCCCTGATCACATTGGCTGTGGTTGTCCAGTCCTCCGGAAGCACTTCCTGACTACCCAAAGCCTGTTTCAACTCCTCACTGAAGACAACACGACACTCTTCCTTTTTCAGCTTCCACCACTTTGTCTTCTGCTCTGCCTTTGCCTTTTTCACCTTTCTCACCATCAGTGTCATCCTGCACACCACCATCCTATGCTGTTTGGCAACACTCTCACCCACTACTACTTTGCAGTCACTGACTTCCTTCAAATTACATCGCCTACACAAGATGTAGTCTACCTGTGTGCTCTTGCCTCCGCTTTCATAAGTCACCCTATGCTTCTGTTTCTTCTTGAAGAAAGTAGTCACCACAGCCATTTCCATCCTTTTTGCAAAATCGATCAACATCCGTCCTTCTGTGTCCCTGTCCTGGATACCAAACCTGCCCATCACTTCCTCGTCCCCTCTGTTTCCTGCACCAACATGTCCATTGAAGTCTGCTCCAATGACCACTCTTTCACCTCTGGGGGTACTCTGCATCACTTCATCTAACTCACTCCAGAATCTCTCCTTCTCTTCTAGCTTACATCCTGCCTGTGGGGCATAAGCACTAACAACATTGACCATCACGCCTTCAATTTCTAACTTGAGACTCATCACTCTGTCTGACACTCTTTTCACTTCTAGAACATTCCTGACAAACCCCTCCTTCAAGATGACGCCTACTCCATTTCTCTTCCCATCCACACCATTATAAAACAGTTTAAACCCTGCTCCTAAGCTTCTAGCCTTGCTACCTTTCCACCTTGTCTCCTGAACACACAGTATGTCCACCTTCCTCCTCTGCATCATGTCAGCCAGTTCCCTATCTTTTCATTGCATAGTTCCAACATTCAAAGTCCCTACTCTCAGTCCGAGGCTCCCGCATTTCCTCTTCTCTCTCTGCCTACGGACACGCGTCCCGCCTCTCCCTCTTTGACGTCTTCGACTCGACCAACAGTAGTCCAATTTCCGTCAGCACCCTGTTGGTTGACAGCACTGATGGCGGTCGTTGTTAACCCGGGCCTCGACCGATCCGGTATGAATTCTGTATTGATCATTTGCATTTTTAAATGTGGCAGAAGTTTTATGCCGGATGCCCTTCCTGTCGCAACCCTCTGCATTTATCCAGGCTTGGGACCGGCATAAGGGGGAGAGACACTGGTTAGTGCCCCCCCCCCCCCCCCCCCCCCCCGCCTCATGGCTGCATTATAAAAGCCATAGTATGTACTTGAAAATTCCTCTTTTTTTTTTTTGCTTTGACCACGCCCCCAAAAATATTCAAATGCAGTTTTCACCTGAATGTGACATAAAATATTGTATGATGAAACAAAGATAATGTTTCCACTTAAGATCTTCTCGTTTTCTGATAATAGAACTTGTTTAAAGAGTAGCAGTGCTCGTCGTCCTCACAGTAGTATTACTGTGTATGTGTTTCAGCGACACAGATGCTTATTTAAATGTAACTGACCGTGAAAAGCACACAACTGCCCATTTTATCCCGATCATTACTAGCGTTGTGGTGAACTGCAGGGATTAGCATTAGTCATTTTCCCCTGGAAGTGGCATCAACACGTTAGGTTTGACGTCTCTCGTGACCCTGAGGACAAGCCGATGCAGAGACGAGCGTGACAGTGAATCTGAACGTTTTGGCGACTCTGCTTTCCTGTCGTCAGTCGGTTTAGGAACAAAAATAAATGTTTCGCATGATTCCTGCACTTATTGTTTGTGAAGCTCAGTACCGGACCGTAATGTGTTATGCAGCCCAGCCAATCCGACGAATCTACGTCACTACCTGACTAGAACAGCCAATCAGAATAGGAGCATGTCTCTGAGCACATCTAGAGTTGTGACACTCACACTATGAAATCAAGCATGGACGGATTTTGTTGGACGGAACCTCTGATGTTATATGTGATTGTTTTAAAGAGCAAGTAACACTAATTCACTGCAGGTTCACTTTAAATGTGTTGGGGTTTTTTCCTTTGCTCAGGTGAGAGGCTTTTAACTGTTTATTAATAATGTCGTACTTTTATCTGTTTAGTTCATTGCTGTGAAATGTCTCTGAAACCAGGCTGTTCCCATTATATCACTTACATTATAGCAGCTGTAAGCAGTCATCCCTTCATCAGCTCACAATGGATCCACGTCTTCACATTGCAGACAAGCGAGACTGGAGACTCCCCGCATAAACTTTTAAATACGCATCTCCACACTGAAAGATTCACTATGTCAAAAGCTTAACATATTTTGTAATCTGTAAACAGTTGTTACTATGGAAACAGTAAATTCTCACGCAGTACTCTGTTTGCTTTCTCTGGAGTGAGATTATCAGCCCACTTGATGTCATACTCTATAAAAGCAAATATATTAACTTGCGGGAAAAAAAACTGTATGTAGAAATACATTGACATTATTTTAAAACTTTGCACTGATTAATACAAAACAACTTCCATTAAGGGTTGTGTAGTTCTAGCATGTTCACTTCTCAGGAAGGTCCTGGAATTGAGTCCTGTTTCTGTGTGGAGTTTGCATGATCTTCCTGCATGGGTTCCCTCTGGGTACTCCAGTTTCCTTCTCCAGTCCAAAGACATCCACATTAAGGTAATTGATTGTTCCAAGTTGGCCCTAGTTGTGAGTGTGTGCGCATGTGTGTATGTTTTGTCCCTGCGATGGACTAGCGAGCTGTTCAGGGTGTACCCCGTCTTAGCCCAGCCTCTGCTGCAGCCGTCCTATAACCATAGTAATGAATGAATCTTTCATAGCAAGAAAGTGAAAAGTACTTTGGACCTGGGATTTGAACCCACAAGCTACCACCTCAAGCTATACAGTATGTGTTCATATGTGTTTTATATATATATATATATATATATATATATATATATATATATATAAAATACCAGATACCGGGTTCTCTGTGTAGGGACAGGAATAATTTTAAACTTGCTAGAAGGTGATGTGACATCGCACTATTTCTGTCTCTCCCCATCTCTGTTTCTTTCTCTCTTTAAGTACACACACACACACTTCAGATATTCCTGCTGTTGTTCCCAGCAAGAAAAGACCAATCTGAGATACTAGTGCTCGTAACTTTACCCATTTTAGCGTAATGTCATCTGCCACCCACACCCTCCCTCAATGACCCCCAGCTCCAAACTGCTAGCCTTGCACTTCTCAGCAATGATGTGGAACTGAAACAGGCTATTTAAAGTCCTGTGTGTGTGTGTGTGTGTGTGTGTGTGTGTGTGTGTGTGTGTGTGTGTTGGGGGGGGGGGTCCTTCGAGGAAGACCTACATGTTGTGGCTCTGATAAGTCTGGATTACTGATGCATACTCAGAAATGTATTATTTATTTATTTATTTATTTAATTTTTAGTTTACAGTGAGTGTATTTAAATCAAAATAAACTAAGTTAAAATGTTAATGTATGTATGAACACTGAAAGTTGCTGGATGTTTTTATGTTTTAATGAATTTGGATTGTGTTTGTTGAATATAAACTGAAACCTTTTCAGATATCTGATTTTAAAACGTACAGTGATGTAACTTTCCCCTAATTTCGTCTGACCACTAGTTGGACACTTAGCATACACAGTCGAGTAATTAGTTGTTAATAAAGCATATTAAACCTATGGCATACTGATCGGTGGGAAGAAGGTTGAGATGATGCAATGAGTAGGTGTATTGTGTATTCTGTTTATTTCCTGCTGACAGAGGGAGTATTAAACAGAAGCTAGTAACAGACATATGTAAAGCTTTCTGACAAAATGAAGGCACCAGGACACGTGTTATTAATCTGACTAAGGGAAAAAAATGGAGAATATCCTGAGTGGATAGCTGTTTTTGGATGCTAGAATTAATAAAAATAAAAAATACAGGAACCAAGTCCTTTTTCGGGGGAAAAAAAATCGCCACCTTATCATGGTGGAGGGGTTTGCGTAACCTCATGATTCTAGGAGCTATGTTGTTGGGGGCATAATGCCATAGGTAGGGTGACCCAAGACAAATCGTTCCTGGGTCATTCAGCCCTCTTTAGGGGCAGCACTGCTTGCTCTATGCAGAAAGAGGGGCCTAGAAAAGGTGGCCTAAACAAAGCTCTTTTCTCATCCCCCAGTTGGCTTGCCGTGGTCAACGGGCATCTTCTCAAGCGGTCAAACAATTTCAAAGCAAGGAAGGTACACACCCACCTCTAAGGGCGCAAAAACTTTAAAACTCGCATGCTGGAACATCAGAACCATGCTCGATGCAGCTGACAGTAACCGCCCTGAACTTCACTCTGCTTTGATAGACCACGAACTGTCTAGGCCAGTGGTTCTTAACCTTGTTGGCGGTACTGAACCCCACCAGTTTCATATGCTTATTCACCGAACCCTTCTTTAGTGAAAAATAAAATGTGATTTTTTTTTTTTTTCAAATTCAAGACATGGTTATATGTTTTTACTGGGGCACCAAAATGAACCTTGCATTAACATCATTTTGTTCTTTGAACACATAATCTCAATAAGTACATATACATGTACATATACGTCAGTCAGCACAGGGTTGATCCTACTTTGCAAACCATGCAGATAGGACGCCGACTAATATCACGTTCCGTTATATATGTGAATCCATGTTGTACATATTTGTCTGACCACTTTCTTTTTTTACTCAACATAGTATGGATTAAAACATTACGAAAGAAATCAAATGACGTACCTTCACAACAGTCACAATTCGAGTATTGGGCGCACCAAATTTCCTGCAGCACAGATTGGCCAAGCAATGGAGCGTGATCACCTGCAGCCAGTGATGGCCAAGTAGGGCGTGTTGTCATGAATATGAGTCAGGTGTGTGTCTTGACCTCCGCCGAACCCCTGAGACTGACTCACCGAACCCCTAGGGTTCAATCAAACCCAGGTTAGGAACCACTGGTCTAGGCTAAATGTTGACATTGCTGCCCTTAGCGAAGTCCGCTTCCCAGAAGGCAACCTCCATGAACATGGTGCCAGATACACCCTCTTCTGGTTCGGGAAACCTGTAACAGAAAGGCGTATCTCGGGTGTTGGCTTCATCGGTAGAACCTCCATCGCTTCCAAGCTGGAAAACCTGCCAACCGGTCACTCTGACTGCATCATGTCCATGTGCCCCCCTTTGGAGAACAAGCAGTATGCCACATTTTTCAGCATATATGCGCCAACTCCTCAAGCTGAGCCTGCAGAAAAACACAAGTTCTACTTGGAACTCTGCAGTCACCTAGCAAACAACAGCGAACAAAGCACTCTTATAGATGACAAGGTGATAATCCTTGGTGACTTCAATGCCAGAGTGGTGATACCTGGAAAGGAGTACTTGGCAGACACGGCCTTGGTAACAGCAATCACAACACATATCTCCTGCTGGGGTTTTGCACTGAGCAGCAATTTGTCATCACCAATACCATCTTTCAGCAAAAGGACAGTCTTAAAACAACTTGGATGTATCTTTGGTTGAAACATTGGCATCGTATAGATTACGTACTAGCGCACCTCAATGACACCCAACACACCAGAGTGATGCTCACCGCAGAATGTCAAACTGACCATAATCTAGTGCGCTGCAAGCTAAGGTTGCAGTTCAAACCCAAATCAAGGAAAGGGGGGCCAGCAAAGAAAACATTCAAGCTCAGCAAGATTCAGTTGACTGAAGTGAAAGCCAACTTTCAAGTAGGCTTACAGTCAAAGCTTGTCAACAGTGACTGCCCTGAAGATCCCTCTCCTGAAATGCTCTAGAGTTAACTGAAGACTGACATCCTGCAGAGATCTGAAGCAGTTCTGGGGTTCTCCACAAGGAAGAACAAAGAATGGCTTGATGAAAACAACCAGGAGATCCAAGAACTTCTGGCGAGGAAGAGACAAGCCCACTAGGCCCACTTTGCTCAACTGTCTTGTCCTGAGAAGAAAGCTGCCTTCTGTCACATATGCAGCAAGCTCCAGTGCAAGCTTCATGAGAGCCAGAACGAGTGGTGGACAAACCTCGCAGAAAGAACTAAGCAATGTGCGGATGCCAGCGACTATAGAGACTTTTATGAAGCCGTCAAAGCTGTGTATGGCCCTAGCCACCAGGTTCAAAGTCCCTTGCGCAGTGCAGACGGCCAAATACTCTTTACAGACAGGGCTTCCATCCTGAGTTGTTGGTCTGAGCACTTCCAGGCTCTCTTCAGCACTGATAGAGCTGTCCAGGACTCAGCAATCCTACGCATTCCTCAGCAACCAGTCAAAGTGGAACTGGATGAACTACCCTCCATGGAAGAACTCACTAAAGCCATAGAGCAGCTGAAAAATGGCAAAGCAGCAGGAGTTGACTGTATTACATCTGAGATCTAGAAAGATGGTGGACCAGCGTTACACAGCAAGCTGTGTATTGACCTGGGAACAGGTGAAACGTCCGAGTGACCTCCGTGATGCAGTCATCATTACCTTGTACGAAAAAAAGGGAGAAAAGTCAGACTGCTCCAACTACTGGGGGATAACTCTGCTCTCCATCACAGGAAAAATCCTTGCTTGAATGCTCCTAAACAAACCTTCCATTGTTGAAGATCACCTCCCAGAAACCCAGTGCGGCTTCAGAGCCAACAGAAGCACCACAGACATGGTGTTTATCCTCGGGCAGCAGAACAAAGGACTGTATATCATGTCTGTGGACCTGTCCAAAGCGTTTGACATAGTAAGCAGGAAAGGATTGTGTAAAATCATGGAGCATCTTGGCTGTCCCCCAAAGTTACTCAGTATGGTCATTTAGCTGCATGAAGACCAGCGTGGCCAAGTCAGGCAATATCACGACCTTTCTGAACTCTTTCCCATTGTCAATGGTGTGAAACAGGGTTGTGTCCTGGCACCAACGTAGTTTAGCATCTTCTTCAGCATGATGCTTAAGCACCCCTATGAAGACCTTGACGATAAAGATGCTGTATACATCCAGTACCGTCTCAACGGCGATCTGTTCAACCTCAGTAGACTACAGAACTGCTTAACATGCTTCTTCGCAGAGGCTGCTCAGCTCTTCAGACTCGAGGTCATCTTGAATTATACGGCGGTCCTCCACCAGCCTGGTCCCCAGGATGAATGCCACCCCCTCACATCTTTATTGGCGAGAATGAGTTGAAGACGGTTCACCAGTTCACTTATCTAGGTTGCACCATCACACAAGATGCCAAGATCGATAGGGAAATTGACAACAGACTGGGCAAGGCAAACAGTGCCTTTGGCAGACTCCGCAAGCGAGTCTGGGGAAATAAACATCTGAAGAAAGGCACCAAGGTCAGTGTATACAGAGCCGTAGTACTCAGCACCCTGCTGTACGGTTCTGAGTTGTGGGTAACCGACCATCACCGCTGTACTATCCTCAATATCCACTGGAGCGACTATGTTATCAACGTCAAGGTTCTTGAACAAGCGGAGATCACCAGTGTCGAGACTATGCTGCTGAAGTCGCAGCTGCGCTGGGCAGGGCCCATGTCCAGAATGGAGGACCATTGCCTACACAAGATAGCCCTGTACGGCGAAATTTCCACTGATCAGTGTGACAAAGGGGCGCCAAAGAAACACTACAAGGACTCCCTCAAGAAGTCTCTCAGAGCCTGTAACGTTGACTGCCACCAGTGGTCGACACTTGCTGCTGACTGAGAGGCATGGCACTACATCTTGCACCGGGTCATCTCCTCTTTTGAGGACTTTTCCAGGGCCAACATGAAGGAGAAATGCCGCAGGATTAAGAACCGAGAAGCATCAACCAATATAGCAGACCCGACTTTGAACTGCAGCCACTCGTCATTCATCACACATCATACGTCATACGTCACTGTAACAACTTACGTTCCCTTTCAACTTACGTTTTGAACCAATTAAAAACGTAAGTCAGGGAGCGTCTGTATATATATATATATATATATATATATATATATATATATATATATATATATATATAAAATAAATGTTGCATCTCAGGTGTACTAGATGACGCAGACACAGAATTCAGTCTTCAGTCACAGCGATCACTGCCAATGGGATAGACTGGAAAACATCAGTGATGGGCTGTCGGGGTCAGCAAAACCTTCTCTGCAGGCCTAAACACAATCAGAAGCACTAACCTACATTTAGAACTTAAATTTTAGTATTTGTTCCATTAAACTGTGTTAATTTATTCCCAGTAGTCGATTGTCTTCATTTCATAACGCCTCTTGGGTGCACTGTTTCCAGTATGCGTATGTGGATGCTAGTTTTTTGTTTGTTTGTTTTTGTTTTTTGTTCAATCAGATTACAGTTTCTATCTTCTGCCATGTCAATTTTATTTGCTCAGGGCCTTCAGAATCAGCAGTGCTGGTCGATGTCACTCAGACTATATTAGCGATGGGGCTGTTTTGTTAACCAATCAGATTTCACCTCACAGGGCCAACTGGTGGGCTTCCAATAACATCATCATTTTCCATCCCTCTGATTGGTTGCTTAGAGCAAAACTAGCCGAATAGTCTGTAGCAACCTGCACACGATAGATTTAAATTAGAATTTCTAACACCCACAATCACTGATGGAGGAGGAGAAATTGACTAGGTGTCGGACTTAATTCTTAAAAATCTGTTTTCAATGTGGACTGTTCCAGAAAAGTGAGTCGTTATGAGGAGTAGTCATGATGGTATGAATTATGCTGCCATATGTGGCCAAATGCCAAATTTACCAGCAGCTTAAACCGATAAATGCTGGTGAACGTGATGTAAACCTCAAAGTTACGGACGGAAACACAAGAAACGCCTTTTTCTCTTCAGTGCCACGCCTTATTATATTGTGTTTCTGTATATTATTGTTTAGTTTCAATGTAAGCGTGGTGGTATTAAGGGGTGGATTAAGTCCGTTGAGTCCCACTGACAGCCCAGGTACAGTCCATGTCGGGGGGTTAAGACTAACAAAACATACTAGAGGCAGATGAGCAGATGAAGTTGGTGAATCCATCGAGCCCAGAAGCTCCAGGCCAGCAATTCAACTCTGCCATGATCTCACTAAGAACGAGACTCATTGACTGAGAACATGACAAACAGTTTAACATAAACATGGAAAAACCGAGATTTCTGGATTACTAAATAAACTGTGAAAACAAAAAACAGGAATTAAACAAGAAGAGGTGATACAAGTGAGAACAGAAAACCAGGCGGATTCAGTAGTATCGGCTAAAACTTTAAATGAATTTAAAACATTCTATAATATGTAATGATGCTCTGCTCCCACAAAGTACAATTGCCGCTGCATGTAACCCACACAAAGTGAGTGTACACACACACACACACACACACACACACACACACACATACACACACCCATGCACTCACTCACTCACACACACACACACACATACACACATGCACTCACTCACTCACTCACACACACACACACACACACACACACACACACACGCACGCACTACTCTACACTATTACTCCAGACCAAAAAGTGGTGTGCGTGTGCGTGTACACTGTGTCTCATTCATAATTCAGAGCAGCAAATGAAGTCTCTACAGAAGCAGCGCTCAATTATAGATGAGATCATAGAAAGAAAGACAGAGTAAAAAGTGATAAAGAGTAAGAAGAAGGAATATGAGAGAGAATGAAGGCAATGACTGATAGAAAAAGGAAGAAGACGGGGAGAGAGGGCGAGAGAGAGAGGGATTGAGAGAGTGGGAGAGATTAAGGAAAAAGCAAGTGAAAAGTGAAGAAATGGAAGATGAACAGGGACGTATGAAATAAGGAGAAGGGGAAGAAATTTAGAGGAAGTATAAAAACTAGCCATGGGGCGGAAGAAGGAACGGAAGAGAAAGAAGGTGTAGGTAGATAGTAAGATACATACAAAATGAAGATGAAAATAGAGAAACATGTGTGTGTGTGTGTGTGTGTGTGTGTGTGTGTGTGTGTGTGTGTGTGTGTGTGCGGTTGTGTTTGTGTTGTGTATCTGTGTGTGTTTGTGTGTTTGTGTATCTGTGTGTTTGTTTGTATATCTGTGTGTGTGTGTGTGTGTGTGTGTGTGTGTGTGTGTGCGGTTGTGTTTGTGTTTGTGTATCTGTGTGTGTTTGTGTGTTTGTGTATCTGTGTGTTTGTTTGTATATCTGTGTGTGTGTGTGTGTGTGTGTGTGTGTGTGTTGTTTCTGTCCAAAGAATACAAAATAAAAAAGGGGGAAATGGGAGGGAGCCTGTCCACTTTGTCAGCTCTGTGTTGCCATCCCTTCATTAAAACCACATACACACACACACACACACACACACACACACACACACACACACACACACACACACACACACATCCTACACACTCTCCCACACATGCTGCCCAGCTCTTAGCCTGAGTATATTATTAGCTAGTGTATCATTCAGCCCACTGATAACCGTACACCAGTCATGATTTTTCATTACTTTATACTGTATATCACTAAAGTGAACACTGGCACGATGCCATATTGGTTTTGTCCCAAATGCCAATCACGTCTTGAGAAGCTCTCAGAAATAAAGATGCGTGTTGATTTTATCCCTCGTACAAAAACAGGATATCTTCATTCATGCTTAGAAATCAACACGTCATATCAGTTTCACCTTCAGCAGAACACACACACACACACACACACACACACACACACACAGAAATAAATAAGCCATACTGATTCCATTATAAGTTTCAAATCATGTCTAAATACGCTCTTAGAAATGTTGTATTGATTTTACTGCAGTGAAGATACCAAGCAGAGAATTTCTATATACAAAATGATACTAGTCTTAGAAATAAAGACTCCATGTGGTCCTGTTCCACTGTTACAAACTGCCTTTCAATTAAAAATAGGAAAATCACGACCTTTATTTCAGCATGAACCTCAAAATTATCGGCATGTCAGGGTATTGAACGGTCAATCAGTCGTTAGCACTGTTGGCTCACGGTGAGAAAATTCATCGCTCAAAACTCCCCTTTTCTTCATGGGGTTTGCATGTGCTTTTTGTGCTTGTATGGGTTTTCTTTGAGCTCCCTGGTTTCCTCCCACAGTGCAAAAACAACTTGCACCACTCGTTAGCTGGTGACTCTAAAAAGTCCAGAGGTGTGAATGCAGGTACAAATGGTTTTTGGGTCTGTGTTGTTCTTGCAATAAGCCTGGCAACCTGTTCAGGGTGTAACCCCGCCTCTCAACTGGGATTGACTCGAGCTCCACCCCCATACAGAAAATGGATCAACTATAAAAGGTTGAAGTGTTAGGATAAAACTTACAAGGGAATGCTCACTGGTGTGTAGCTGCTCTGTCTGACTACAATGATAAATTAATATCTCAAAGACAAGCAATGCAACGGGTAGAAGTGGCTCAATGTTTAATGCTCAGGGTTACTGCTCAGAAGGTCAGGGGATTAAGACTCAGTAGAACCCCAGTACCTCCAAGCTGCCAAAGATAGGTCCTCGAGCGTAAACTGTATAAACACAGAGATTGGTGGTGAAACTGGCAATGCAGGAGACTCCAACTTGCCTCACCATCTCATACAGAGATCCATCGAGACATGGATAATACTTAAAGAATATTGACAGCATGGGGGGGTGGGCATGGTGGTGTAGTGCTTTGCATGTCCACCTTAAGCCTTAAGCACTCGTTGGTTGGTAGTAAGGTGCGACTTCAGCACAAACTGATCTATCGCTCCAAGCAGAAAGGACATCAACGTATCAACACAGCCAGAACAACAATGCCAGACCTGTGTAATCACTTCCATAGAAAACGCCTTTTAGGACTGCCCTACCAACAGTGCTGAAGAGAGGTGGAATCACATTCAGGGTGCCATCTACAACTTCGCTATGGACACCTTCAGCAAGAGAGAGGCAGAATTCAGACTAGTTTGAAGCTGGAATCACAAAACCCAAACCAGCAATCACAGCAAAAAGAAAAGCACTGCTTAACTATAAGAGAGAGCCTTCAGAGAAGACACTTGCTGCACTCAGGATACCCAATGGATAGCTCAGCACAGTGCCAATGACTCCTGGCTGAACTTTGACCAGAGCATCCAGCTCTCTGCTGACTGTGGCATCATTCTATGTACGATGGCATGAAGGATGGAATGATTTTGGTCCAAGCATTACCAAGATCGCACATCTGAAGACAGCCTCTATTAGCATTATCACAGACAGAGGAAAGCTGGTGGAAAGATGGGCCAAACACTAGATGCTCTACCCTATATTGACGAACTCAGCAAAGCCATCAACTCCCTGGCCAGCGGAAAAGCTCCTGGCAATGATGACATCCCCACAGAGGTTGTCAAAGCAGGCAAGAGTACCGCTCTACCTCATCACCTACACAAGATTTACTCCAGTGCTGGGACGAAGGAACAATTCCTCAAGACATGCGTAATGCCAGCGTCATGATGCTCTACAAGAACAAAGGAGACCACAGTGACTGCAATAACTATCATGGAATATCCCTTCTCACTATGGTTGGGAAAGCCTTCACCAGAGTAGTACTCAACCGATTGCAGAAACTTACAGAGTGAGTCTACCCTGAGGCTCAGTGTGACTTTAGATCAGAAAGATCAACTATCGATGTGGTCTTTTCATTGCATCCTTAGGTCGATCCTTAGGTGTGTTAACTTTAATGTCGTTAACATTCGGTTAAAGTTAACCGAGTTTTGAACAACAAGATAACGGCAGCGTTAAATTTAAACTAACTGGGTTATCAAAGGCGGGCCATGTCTGTCACTGTCTATGGTGAGAGGCATGTCAAAGAACCATTGCTGACTTTCGTAAAGAGGAGCTGCAAAGTCGCCGGCGTGTTTCTGTCCCTTGCTAAAAAGGGTTGTGACAGGAAGTGCATCCGACGTAAAAGCCTCTGCCAAAATCAAATGTGTGAATCAAATGATTCGCTGTGGCGACTCCCGAGTAAAAGGGAAAAAGTCGAAAGGAAGACAGACAGACAGACAAAATTAAAATATATTTTATAAAAGTACTGAGCATGAGGCTGCAGATCCAGGCTGGAGGGATTATGATTATTTTATCCATTCATTCTCTGTGCCTCAATGTTTGTGTTCTAACACATGTGCAGGAACCGGAGGCGGGACTAACAAACTGTGCTTTATTCTCACATGCGCACTTTGTTTGATTGACAGTGTTCAGCTATTATTGCTTACTGATAATATTATGTTTGTTGATTGGTCAGCTCGGGCGTGCACATGCTCAGTGCCCGTTACACGTTGACTTCCGGTTTACTTCCTGACTCTAGTCATGCGGAACTTATCTCCGACTTTCTCTTCAATAACACTCATTAAGTTTATTTATAAGATTGTGAATACACACCATCTCTTGTCCAGCAGAACCCTGAGCATCCTGAGCACCCCCCCCCCCCAACCTACGCCCTTGATCGGCTGCTTTCTGATGTTTCAGCAGCTGATACCGGGTTGGGTAGTACTGTACTGTATTCATTGCAGACTTTTCAGATATGCAACACCGCAGATGGCTGGCGAATCGCACATAGAGAGTTTCAAACGTACACGCACAAATATATATATATATATATATATATATATATATATATATATATATATATATATATATATATATATAAGATATATACGTTTTGTACGCTTAGGAAAATGTTGAAAATGTTGACTGACCCCTTAGTGTTAACCAGTAACGTTAACCACACTGTTAACTTTGACGGCAACGTTAACTAACAACGTGACTAACCATGCTTTGAACAACGCATATTTAACGGTCGGTTCGCTAACGGCGGGTTAAAAATTTAAGCAGCCGTTAGGGGTTAACCGGTGGTTAAAATAACCGTGTTTTGAACAACCGGCCCCTGCACGTCTGACTATTTAACAGCAGCAAGCTAACATGCGATCATTCTTAAGTCATGAATGACAAGCTGTCTTCTTGAAATTGTCTGTCGCCACCTAGTGTCAGGATGAAGAATTGTGTTTGTGGTTGTGGTTTATGCAGATAATCTTATTCTTTGAAAACTTTTGCAGTGCCCATAAAATGATTTTGCGGATC
>CM045738.1:48174796-48187296 GCA_024760905.1 Plotosus lineatus
TGTTGGTAGATTTTGCAAAAAGGATGGAAATGGCTGTGGTGAATACTTTCTTCCAGAAGAGAGAGGAGCATAGGGTGACTTATAAAAGTGGAGGTAGGAGCACACAGGTAGACTACATCTTGTGCAGGCGATGTAATTTAAAGGAAGTCAGTGACTGCAAAGTAGTAGCGGGTGAGAGTGTTGCCAAACAGCATAGGATGGTGACGCTGATGGTGAGGAAGGTGAAGAAGGCAAAGGCAGAGCAGAAGACAAAGTGGTGGAGGTTGAAAAAGGAAGAGTGTCGGGTTGTCTTCAAGGAGGAGTTGAAACAGGCTTTGGGTGGTCACTAAGTGCTTCCAAATTACTGGACAACTACAGCTAATGTGATCAGGGAGACAGGTAGGAGAATACTTGGAGTGTCATCTGGAATGAAAGTAGATAAGGAGACTTGGTGGTGGAATGATGAAGTGCAGGAGTGTGTACAAAGGAAGAGGTTTGCTAAGAAGAAGTGGGACATTCAGAAAACCGAAGAGAGTAAACAGGAGTACAGGGAGACACAGCGTAAGGCAAAGGTAGCAGTGTCAAAGGCTAAACAGAGCGCGTTTGATGACTTGTATGCTCGGTTTTAAAGTAAAGAGGGAGAAAATGATTTATACAGGTTGGCACAGCAGAGAAATAGAGATGGGAAGGACATGCAGCAAGTTAGATTGATAAAGGACAGAGTGGGAAATGTATTGACTGATGAGAGAAGTGTGCTGGGAAGATGGAAAGAGTACTTTGAAGAGCTGATGAATGAGGAAAATGAGAAAGAAAATAAGAGTAGAAGAGGTGACTGTTGAGGACCAGGAAGTAGCAAAGATTAGTAATGGTGAAGTGAGGAGGGCATTGAAGAGGATGAAGAATGGAAAGGCAGTTGGCCCTGATGACATACCGGTTGAGGTTTGGAAGTGTCTAGGAGAAGTAGCAGTAGATTTTCTGACAAGAACATTTAACAAGGTCTTAGAGAGTGAGAGGATGCCAGAGGAATGGAGGAGAAGTGTGCTGGTGCCCATTTTTAAGAACAAGGGAGACGTGCAGAGTTGTGGCAACTACAGAGGGATAAAGTTGGTGAGCCATACGATGAAGTTATGGGAAAGAATAGTGGAAGCTAGACTAAGGGCAGAGGTCAGCATTTGTGAACAACAGTTTGGTTTCATGCCAAGAAAGAGCACCACAGATGCAGTGTTTGCCTTGAGGATGTTAATGGAGAAGTACAGAGAAGGTCAGAGGGAGCTGCATTGTGCCTTTGTGGATCTGGAGAAAGCATATGACAGGGTGCCGAGAGAAGAACTGTGGTTTTGCATGAGGAAGTCTGGAGTGGCAGAGAAGTATGTTAGAGTGGTGCAGGACATGTATGAGAGATGTAAGACAGTGGTGAGGTGTGCTGTCGGTGTGACAGAAGAGTTCAAGGTGGAGGTGGGACTGCATCAAGGGTCAGCTCTGAGCCCCTTCTTGTTTGCTATGGTGATGGACAGGCTGACAGATGAGGTTAGACAAGATTCCCCATGGACTATGATGTTTGCAGATGACATGGTGATCTGTAGTGAGACCAGAGAACAAGTGCAGGAAAATCTAGAGAGCTGGAGGTATGCCCTGGAAAGGAAGGGAATGAAGATTAGCCTCAGTAAGACAGAATACATGTGCATGAATGACAAGGATCCAAGAGGAACAGTGAGATTACAGGGAGCAGAGATAAGAAAGGTGGAGGATTTTAAGTACTTAGGCTCAACAATCCAGAACAATGTAAAGTGTGGAAAAGAGGTCAAGAAGCGTGTGCAGGTAGGTTGGAATGGTTGGAGAAAAGTGTCCGGTGTGATGTGTGATAGGAGGGTATCAGCAAGAATGAAAGGAAAAGTGTACAAGACGGTGATGAGGCCAGCGATGTTGTATGGTTTAGAAACAGTGGCCCTGGGGAAAAGACAGGAGGCAGAGCTGGAGGTAGCAGAGATGAAAATGTTGAGGTTCTCTTTGGGAGTAACGAGGATGGATAGGATTAGGAATGAGTACATCAGAGGGACAGCACATGTAAGACGTTTTGAAGACAAAGTCAGAGAGGCTAGATTGAGATGGTTTGGACATGTACAGAGGAGGGATAGTGAGTATATTGGTAATAGGAAGCTGAGGCTGGAACTACCAGGCAGAAGGCCTAGAGGAAGATCTAAATGTGCAATCTAAAATATATGAAAGTTTAATTTTTATCAGTACATTACAGAAAATAATGAACTTTATCACAATATGCTAATTTTTTGAGAAAGACTAGTATATATATATATATATACATTTTCCTAAAATTTCTGTCTCTGGATACAAAGCAAATTGATATTACAAAAGTGCCATCTCAAAAATTCAAACAATGCGCGAGTTGCTCTTCCATTGGCTATCTCCCAACATCCCGCCCCGCTGGCCTCCCATTGGCTAGGAGGGATGACGCAGCTCCCTTTCATTGGCTATTACCTAGCCCAGAAATCGATCCCAGGAGCTTCTTGCTCTGAGGTGGACGTGCTCACCACCACACCAGGTTTTCACCCTCTTGTTCTAAACTGTCCTGTTCTGGGTTTTTTATTTTTTGAATGATCTTTTCTATTCAACTGTTGTACAATCTCAGACACTCTCAGCCCTTTACCAGACACACACATACACACGCACACATGCACGCAGCATGCATCACAGGTGAGCATGTTAAACTTAACACATCCAGTCATGCCCATTATTTTTAGATGCCTCCACACACGTGCCATGTTTAGTCCAGGATTTCTTTCCTGAGCTTCTCCAAGCTCTTTCATCAAAAGGTGAAAATTGTTTGTGTAAGCGTCTGTGCACAGATGGCCCTTCATTGGTACGTGTGTGTGTGTGTGTCTGTGTGTGTGTGTGTGTGTGTGTGTGTGTGTGTGTGTGTGTGTGTGTGTGTGTGTGTGTGTGTGTACCTGCTAAAGCTAAAAATACAGCACCTCTGTCAGGGTAATGAATCACTACAGAGGAAACAATAATGAACACACTAGCCACAAAAAAGAGAGAGAGAGAACAGAAAAAAGGATAAAGTGTGGAAAAGTGTGTGTGTGTGTGTGTGTGTGTGTGTGTGTGTGTGTGTGTGTGTGCGCACAGCAGTGTGTGGATGTTTAAAGCAGTGAAAAAAATTACCCTTGAATATATTCAAGGTCAGAATGAACAACTTGACTGTGAGTGTGTGTGTCTCTGTTCTAAAGTATTGAACCTGTCTCTGGAGAGTTTTTGAGGTCAGAATCAACAAAATATTCCGTGTGTGTGTGTGTGTGTGTGTGTGTGTGTGTGTGTGTGTGTGTGTGTGTGCACGTGCGTGTTTGCGTGTGTGTGTGTGTGTTTGTGCGTGCGTGTTTGCGCGTGCGTGTGTGTGTGTGTGTGTGTGTGTGTGTGTGTGTGTGTGTGTGTGTGTTTAAAGTGTTGAACCTGACCCTGGAGAGTGTTTGAGGTCAGGATTAACAAAAATACTCTGTGCTCATGTGTAAGTGTGTGTGTGTGTGTGTGTGTGTGTGTGTGTGTGTGTGTGTGTGTGTGTGTGTATTTATGTGTGTGTGTGTGTGTGTGTGTGTGTGTGTGTGTGTGTGTGTGTGTGTGTGTGTGTGTGTGTGTTTGAGTGTGTAAAACCTGAGTGAGTGTTTCTGAGTCAGCATTTTTCTCCCTGCTTTGGTTTCTCTGTTCTGTGACAGGATGTAAGTGTGTGTGTATGCGTGGTGTGTGTGTGTGTGTGTGTGTGTGTGTGTGTGTGTGAGAGAGAGAGAGAGAGAGAGAGAGAGAGAGAGAGAGAGAGAGAGAGCAAGAGCTATAGTTGCACTTTACTTCACCGTGGTCAGGTCATTCTAACATCCGATGCAATACGATATTTTTACTTTCGTTGCAAGTCAAGATATTTCAGTCATGAATCAGAGATTTAAAGCCACAGTGCTCACAAAAACAAGTTGTATGTCTTTAAAGCTGTATAGTACAGGGTGTCCCAAAAAACCCCTCCCACATTTCGTTGGTAAATAAAACAAAACGGTGAAGGATAATTACATGATTGTTTTCCCAAAAAAAATATCTTCCAATAAAGTTTTTATTCATCTTCATTTTTTTGCATGTCAGAAACTTCGTGAGGCCAGAAAGGCGGTAATAAGGTCTGCCGGTAGCCCGTCTCCTACTGTCCTCCATCACCAACATGGCATGCTTGGGTGCACGCTGTAAGCTCATTGGAGGTGCCGAGGGAAATGTTTTTGGATCTCATTGCATGGTGACATCAAGTGGCTAAACCGATCCCCTGACCTCGCCCCTTGTGGTTTATTTCTCTGGGGCCAACTTTAATCAGGAGCATATTCTCATTCACCCCAAACTATTAGTGTTGGAGCCCTTAAGGTTATTATTGAACAGGAGATCAACGCAGTTCCACCTGACATGACCCGCCGGCCTGCGAGAGCCTTCAGAAATCACCTCTGAGTTTATATAGATGACGACAGCCACCATTTAGAGGATGATCATCTTTAAAATATGATAAATAAATCTGTATCGAATTAAGTTGATCATGTTTAGATAACAATTTCATTATTTTTATGATTAATAAAATTTGGAAAAATATATGAATAAAATATGAGTACAGTCTACTTACGAAACCCTCTGGGTACGAAAACTCCAGGTTACGAAAAACATTTTCCTAAATTTTCGTCCTCTTTTTACGAAAGGTGCCAAACGCGCCATTCAAAAATTCAAACGTGCCATTCAAAATTCAAATCATGCGCGAGTTGCTCTCTCATTGGCTGTCACCCAACATCCCGCCATGCTGGCCTTCCATTGGCCAGGAGGCAGCTGAACTGTACCCATACTTCCTGTACCCATACTTCCTGTTTGTCACACATGTGAAGGAGAGTTGAACAGGACTGTTGGCTTGTTTTGAAATCATTGCAGAGTTATAGTTCGTTATCACTGAAACCCCTCTACAGTGACGGAGGCGATTATTTCGCCACGATATTGAAGCAGAAGGAGCATGAACAGAGTGCTCCATGGGACAAGACCTCCGATCTCGCAAGGAAGCAAGTTAATATTGAATCAGGACCTCTAATCTTTCAAACAGGTACTGTAATTCCGCTTTAAATACAACATCCCGTCCATTTAAACATTTAAATAGAATTGTTACATCAGCTGTGCGTTGCGTGTGGGCGGAGCCTGCATTCGGCAAAACACACCATAGAGATAGAGTTTTATGTGTGTGTGTGTGTGTGTGTGTGTGTGAGAGAGAGAGAGAGAGAGAGAGAGAGACTGCCTACAGAGTCAGTCAGAGATGAAAGGAGGCTTAAGTCTCTTTCGAGAGAGCACATTGCAGCTTTTTTCCATTTTTTAAGTTGTTTAATTCAGTAAATGTTTAATAAATGTGGCGCACTCCGCCGAATGTGAGCAAAACGTGGCTCATCTGGACCTCCGATCCCTCAAGGAATCAAGTTAAAGTTGAGTTTGGACCTCCGATCTGTCAAGCAGGGAATGCGCTTTGAATTCCCCGTCTTAAGATGCTTCAGCGACCTGCATGTGGGTGGAGCCCCCATTCAGCGGAGCGTGCCATATGTATTATTTGTGTGTGTGTGTGTGTGTGTGTGTGTGTGTGTGTGTGTGTGTGTGTGAGAGACAGAGAGAGAGATAGAGAGAGACAGTGTTGTGTGTGTGTGTGTGTGTGTGTATGTGCGTGTGTGTCTGTGTGTGTGTGTGTGTGTGTGTATGTATGTATGTGCGTTAATAAAAATGTTTAATGATGGTTTAATAAATATGTTAATAAAATGTTTAAATGGTTTAATAAATTATTTTGTTTTACTTTTAACACATATTTCATACATATTTCATACAAAGTTGGTGTACTTTTATCATTTTTAAAGGGTTTATGGGGTAGTCTTGCGAGCCTTGGAACGAATTACTCGTTTTACATGAAAAATGCACCTCTACTTATGAAAACTCCAGGTTACGAAAAAGACTCTGGAACGGATTAATTTTGTAAGTAGAGTGCTGACTATATTAATATGCATATGTCTATGGGAGCTAATTTGCTAAGCTCTCACGGGAGGGAGGTACGGCATCCACCCACTTCACTGTCACTCACAGCAATCGCTGGCCGATCACAGGCTGATATTACTTTCCCTCCAAATGTTTTAGACCCGCCCCCCTAAAACAAATGCACAGCAGTTCAAAAAGTGACAGGTGGCCAGCATTGCACATCATGGAGGGGTGTGTGCATGCTTTGGCCACACACACACACACACACACACACACACACACACACACACACACACACACACACACACACACACACACACACACACACACACACACACCTGTAGGTGGTAGTTGTGTAATAGGGAAGGTCATACCTGATGGGCGGAAATTAGATACAACTAAATTTAAATTAAAAACCGTTTTCCAAAAAATTTGGGACAGTATACAAATTGTGCATAAGAACTGAATGCAATGACGTGGAAGTGCCAAATTTCAATATTTTATTCTGAACAGAACATACAGTTGTATGAAAAAGTATCTGAACCTTTTGGAACTTCTCACACTTCTGCATAAAATCACCATCAAATGTGATCTGATCTTTCTCAAAATCACACAGATGAAAAAACAGTGTCTGCTTTAACTAAAACCACCCAAACATTTATAGGTTTTCATATTTTAATGAGGATAGCATGCAAACAATGACAGAAGGGGGAGGAATAAGTAACTGAACCCTCTGCCTAAGGAGATTTAAAGAGCAATTGAAACCAATTTTTACCAAACAATTTAAGTCAGGTGTGTGCCCAATCACTGATGAGTGGCTTAAAGCTGCCCTGCCCACTATAAAACACACATCTGGTTAGAATTGTCTTGATGAGAAGCATTGTCTGATGTGCACCATGGCTCGCTCAAAAGAGCTGTCTGAAGACCTGCGATCAAGAATTGTTGATTTGTATAAAGCTGGGAAAGGATACAAAACCATCTCTAAAAGTCTGGCTGTTCATCAATCGACAGTCAGAGAAGTTGTCTACAAATGGACAGAGTTTGGCACTGTTGCTTCTCTCCCAAGGAGTGGCCGTCCACCAAAGATGACGCCAAGAGTTCAGTGCAGAATACTCAGAGAGGTAAAAAATCCCTAGAGTGTCTGCTAAAGACTTACAGAAATCACTGGCAAAGTCCAATATCTCTGTGCACACATCAACTATATGTAAAACAATGGCCAAGAATGGTGTTCATGGGAGGACTCCAAGGAGGAAGCCACTGCTGTCTAAAAAAAACATTGTTGCTCGTTTAATGTTTGCAAAAAGGCACTTGGACACTCCACAGAAGTTTTGACAAAATATTTTGTGGACTGATGAAACCAAAGTTGAATTGTTTGGGAGGAACACACAACGTCATGTGTGGAGGAAAAATGGAACAGCTCACCAACATCAACACCTCATCCCCACCGTGAAGCATGGTGGAGGGTGCATCATGGTTTGGGGCTGTTTTGCTGCCTCGGGGCCTGGACAACTTGCAATCATTAATGGAAAAAAGAATTCAAAAGTTTATCAGGATGTTTTGCAGGAAAACCAGAGGCCATCTGGTAGACAGTTGAAGCTAAAAAGAGGATGGATGGTGCAACAAGACAATGATCCAAAACACAGAAGTAAATCAACTTCAGAATGGTTTCAAAAGAACAAAATACACGTTCTGGAGTGGCCAATTCAAAGTCCAGACTTGAACTCCATTGAGATGCTGTGGCATGACCTCAAGACAGCGATTCATGCTAGACATTCCAGGAATCTGACTGAACTACAGCAGTTTTGTAAAGAAGAATGGGCCAACATTAGTCCTGATCGATGTGCCAGACTGATCTGCAGCTACAGGAAGCGTCTGGTTGAAGTTATTGCTGCCAAAGGTGGAGCCACAAAATATTAAATGTGATGTTTCAGTTCCTTATTCCTCCCCCTTCTGTCATTGTTTGCATGCTATCCTCATTAAAATATGAAAACCTATAAATGTTTGGGTGGTTTTCGTTAAAGCAGACACTGTTTTTTTCATCTGTGTGGTTTTCACAAAGATCAGGTCACATTTGATGGTGATTTTATGCAGAAATGTGAGAAATTCCAAAAGGTTCAGATACTTTTTCATACCACTGTAGATGACAGGGTCAAAAGTTTAAAAGGACAAAATGTATCGTTTAAAGGGAAAAATATGTTGATTTCGAATTTCATGGTGTTAACAAAGCTCCAAAAAGTTGCGTCCGGTAGCAATAAGCGGCTGGAGAACTCAATTGCACTTATAACAAACAGCTGGAAGACCAATTACCACTAAGTATAGTGGCTGAGTATAAAAAGAGCTTCTCAGAGTGACAGTGTCTCTCAGAAACGAAGATGGGTGGAGGATCACCAATTCCCCCAAAGTTATGCAAAAAGATAGTGGTGCAACATCAGAAATGTGTTTCCCGGAGAAAAATTGCAAAGAGCTTGAAGTTATCATCTACAGTGCATAACATCATCCAAAGATTCAGAGAATTTGGAACTATCTCTGAACGTAAGAGTCAAGGCCTAAAAACCACACTGGATGCCCTTGAGCTCCTTAAACGACACTGCACCACAAACAGGAATGCTACTGTAAGGGAAATCACAGAATGGGCTCAGCAATACTTCCAGAAACCATTACCGGTGAACACAGTCCACCGTGCCATCCGCCGTTGCCAGCGGAAACTCTACAGTACAAAAAAGAAGCCATTTCTAAACAGGACCCAGACGCGCAGGCGTTTTCTCTGGGCCAGGGGTCATTTAAAATGGAGTGTGGCAAAGTGGAAAACTGTTCTGTGATCAGATGAATCACGATTCAAAGTTCTATATGGAAGATGGGGACTCCATGCCATCCGGACTAAAGAGTACAAGGACAACCCAAGTTGTTATCAGTGCTCAGTTCAGAAGCCTGCGTCTGTGATGGTATGGGGTTGCATGAATGTGTGTGTGGCATGGGCAGCTTGAACATCTGGAAAGGTACCGTCAATGCAGAAAGGTATATTCAGATTCTAGAACAATATGCTCCCATCCAGACATCGTCTCTTTAAGAGAAGACCTTGCATTTTTCAACATGATAATGCCAGACCACATACAGCATTAATTACAATATAATGGCTGCGTAGGAAAAGGATCCGGGTATTTGCTGGGCCAATCCACTGCTGGATGTAGTTTTCCTGCCATGTCTCTGTGTCTTAACCGAAGCCGAAATAAAGCCCTTGTAAGAGTGTAATTGATTTTTTGTTTGGCGCGCAGAGACAGACTGACACACCAGCAGGAGGAACATTGTAGCAGAGTCGTGGCAGTGATTCCCCTGGAGATTTACACGCTCGCGTTCTCTCACACCCAGTACAGGCCAGTTGGCGTGTTAACTTACCAGTGGAGTAAAAGTACCGCCGTTCCAATAGTCTTCCAAAAAAATTGGAGTTGCAGGAATAAAAGTGTTAGTTTCCTTTAACTGCTAACACCACCTGACTGTATCTATTTGACTCAAGTAATCCAGTTTATGAAAGTCGAAGTCAAATTTAGACTCATTGACAAAATACTCGACTGTTTCATGGAGCTCACTGGATAGAATTTGCTCAGTTCCCTTTGCCTCACAGCGCTCACCAGCCAGACACGAGCGTCTGTGAGCCCATTCTCACCAGGGAACGGACGGCGATTTCCCTCCGAGTGTGTTTGATTGGTGTATCATTTCGTAAAGAGGCGGGTGGCAGCAAGGAGGGGGCATGTGCATGCTTACATGCTTCCCTGGATGGTGGTGGTCATCTGACAGGGGAAGGAAAGGGAAAGACAAGTCTAGGCAAGGATTAGTTAAGTCCAAAGAGGTCTAACTCAAATGCAAATACAAGCTCAAGTCAGAGTCCAATCAAGACTAGAACAGCGTCAATTTTGAGGCCGTGTTTCAAGTGAACAAACTCCCGTGATCTGTGATTTTGCTCAGAAGGAGGTGTTACTTGGGTATTTTTTTTAAAGGCTAAAGGAATATAAAGGAATTAACTCCATGAGCAAAACCGAAATGGGTCCAATTCAAATACCAAGCACCAAGTCTAGGAGCACGGAACAAAATCTCGAGCACGAACCCGATTACTACACACCTGCTCATTAGCAAACGTAACTATTTCACCCCAGATATGGTTGGAAGGGCGACATTAATGTTTGCTAGCCAGTTAATATTCATACAGGGAAATGCTGGCTAATATGGCTAATGTTGCAGCATTTTGTTGTTATTGTTGCTGTTGTTGTTGTTGTTGTTGTGTTGTTTATTTACAGATTACAGTAATGATTTGTGGAAAGGTCCTTGTGAAATTTTTCTGAAAGCCCACACACCAAAACTATTTTGAAAGAAGATTCTTTTTTTTTTTTTTTTTTTTTTTGGTGTGTGTGTGTGTGTGTGTGTGGGTGTGTGTGTGTGTGAGAGAGAGAGAGAGAGAGAGAGAGAGAGAGAGACAGAAGTGAGAGTGACAGAAGTTGAGAGGAAGTGAGACTCAGGACTTCTCACACACGCACACACACACACACACACACCCACATGGGCATGTGACCAGGATGACCATGTGCTAGTCACACTGCTGTTGTTTGCACGTGTTGCTTTCAGTGTTTGTTTGTATATAGTCAAAGTGTATATTTTATTTATAGAGTATAGAAAGTGCTTTACCGCAGACATAAAGTTAAAGATTGAACTCTCTCTCTCTCTCTCTCTCTCTCTCTCTCTCTCTCTCTCTCTCTATATATATATATATATATATATATATATATATATATATATATATATATATATATATATATAAAACATTTTTGGGATAAAAGAGCCAAACATGTAAGTCTTCTGGGGGCGGGACCATGCTTAAGTAAGTGTGTGATGTAAAAAAAAAAAAACCTCTACCATGTTGAATCAATCACACATTGGATGACAACATAGTTCCTGGAAACTTATCCTGCTTTCAGCGTAACTCAGAACGGGAAGTATGAACTCAGAATTACATCATTTTTGACATTTAACGAAACAACTTAGACAAAGCGTTTTCTTTTCCTTCCTAAAAAGTCTTTTATGAGCAACAGCTAACAGCTAATATTAGTTTATTATGTATTGATATCAAAAACAAAGAACTGTCAGTCAGTGTTTATGTATCGAATCATTTTTACTTTAAAGTAAATACTATTATAATCACATTTAAGGTGGCAGTGGTGGTCTAGTGGTATAGGGTGCTGGATCGCTCATCCAAAGGTTGGGGGTTCGAGTCGCACTCTCCACAAGGTTGTCACTGTCCCCGCCAGTGCAGCTAACTGGGTTATCAAAGGCGGGCCATGTCTGTCACTGTCTATGGTGAGAGATTCATGTAAAGGAACCATTGCTGACTTTCGTAAAGAGTAAGCTGCAAAGTGGTCAGCATGTTTCTGTCCCTTGCTAAAAAGGGTTGTGACAGGAAGGGCATCCAACGTAAAAACCTCTGCCAAATCAAATGTGCGAATCAGATGATTCGCTGTGGCGACTCCCGAGTAAAAGGGAAAAAGCCGAAAGGAAGACAGACTATTATAATCTCATTTAAAGGTCGATTTGTCCTCGATTCAAAGCTGATGAGGTGGGCGGCCATCTTGAATTCGAAAATGACATCTGGTGCATTCTGGTCTTAAGGACATTGCAATGATTGATGGTGGGACTTCTTAGCTTATAATAATACTGCAACTAATATATTCAATAATATAAGTTGAATAGTACAGTACTATTAATTAAATATAAATTGTTGTTGTTATGATAATGCTGTGTAGAATATACTGGCAAATTAGACCAACATATAATTTGAGCTCTTCAGAATATCAAAATTTCAGCATATTATTCCTTTCGGTAGTTCCGCATTTAGTATGGAAAATGAAACCAGTCTTATAGATATAATATGACCTTGTTATATATTTATGTATTGTACATATTTGTACTTCCTGCAGTTTAAACAGGACACGGCCAATAGGATCAATCTGTTTAGCTATTATATTGTATATCAGCCAATAAGAGGGCAGAGTGGGTGGGAAATGAAGAAAATGGACCAATAGGGCGCAATCTAAGAGGTTAATGAGAAAAGCTGCTGGGCTTTTTGCCAAGCGAAGCTTCTCTTCCACAATGAGACTGAGCTGTGGCTAATTATATACTGTACTGAGAGAGAGAAAGAGAGAGAGAGAGAGAGAATGGGTCATAGAGGGCGACTAAGCTGAAGTCTGTAAATGTGTGTGTGTTAGAGAGAGAGAGAGAGAGAGAGAGAGAGAGGAGTGTGTGATCAACAGCAGAGGGTGACCAAGCTGTCAAGCTAGAAAGAGAGAGACTTAGAGCAGAAGAGAGAATGCTGACAGTGAGAGAGACAGACGCAAGAGAGGATAGAGGATAGAGAGAAAGAGAGAGAGTTAGATGTTTGCATCAGCTTTAGCATTGCTGGCTGTTTCAATGATCAGACACACCGGTCCTCACTACAGCTCGACACCCACAGAGGTAGGAAA
>CM045738.1:48189796-48229796 GCA_024760905.1 Plotosus lineatus
TAAAAATAGAAATAAAAGCCGCATGTAATCAGATTTTATCCGCCGTCTTTATTGGCGTTGTTATAGCATGACAAGTCAGATTGTAATAAAGATGCTACGCTTTACACCAGGGCACGATGTGTGTGAACTTCAAGCTTTATGAGAACTCTTATGAGCATGGAGGGGTTTGTGGGATCAAATTGTGATGATCTTGAGGGAACTTGGTGGGATTATGATGATCTTGAGCGGACTTAGTACAATTGGGATGAGAATCCCAATGATCTTGAGGGAACTTGGTGGAATTGTGAGGATCTTGAGGGAACTTGGTGGAATTGTGATGATCTAGAGGGAAATTGGTGGAATCATGATGGGAAGCCCAATGATCTTGAGTGGACTTGGTGGAATTGTGAGGATCTTGAGGGAACTTGGTGGAATCATGATGGGAATCCCAATGATCTTGAGGGAACTTGGTGGAATTGTGAGGATCTTGAGAGAACTTAGTGGAATCATAATGGGAATCATGATGATCTAGAGCAAACTTGAGGGGTTGTGATGATCTTGAGGGAACCTGGCAGAATCACAATGCTCTTGAGTGAACTTGGAGGAATCATTAAGAGAATCTTAATGATCTTGAGGGAATTTGGTCGGATCATGACAATTTTTGATTGTCAAATATTTAACCACCATTATTACAATGTGATATCAATTGTTAAAGAAAGTGGGAATCATAGGATGCACCCTGCCTTCTTTTGATACCCCAGCTGTACCCCAGCTGTGCCCCAGCTGTGAGTATAAATCGTGGAGCGCCGTGCTTTTTTGAAAGATCACAGGCCGCCTGCTTTAGTGTCATCTGAGGGCACAGTATATTGTGCTACTTGGTGGATTATTGCGTAATATCTGTTGTTGTAGTAGACGGGAATGTTTCCTGAGTGAGTGTGATGTGCTGAATCAGGGAATTTTTATCGAATGATGTGAGGAATGATAAAATAAGCAGAACTATAAAAGCTCTGTTGACTGCGAATTTAGACAGGCGGGAGTATGTTTGAAGAAAATAAACGTTCCTCATTATATAAGATTAATAATGTTTTAGTCTTGTAATTAATGATGCTTACTTTTCAGCTAGAACTGAATATGAATATTAGTGGGAATAAAACCCAACATGTTATGCTGTTATATGAAATATTCAACACCACGAGATCATAGTTTATTTTATTTCATTTATAATTAAATCCAGTGCGATGGCAGTGTCCCCTCATTGTGTTGATCAATTAAAGACTTTTGGAACAAAGTTACTAAGCTTTTACATTCTGTTAACAAACCCTATCGGGGTTAAAATATTATTTATTCATTCATTGATTGAACCGATTAATCCTAATTAGGGTAATAGGGAGGCTGGTGCCCATATCAGCTCACTCTGGGCGAGGGCAGAGTACACCCCGGACAGCTCGCCAGGCCATCACAGGGCAGAAACATGCTGACAGCTATGCAGCTACTCTTGACTAAAGTCAGCAATGGTTCTTTTACATGAACCTCGACCACAGACCGTGAGAGACATGGCTGGCCTTTGATAACCCAGCACCTAGTGCACTGGGGGAACAGTGACAACCCATTGAGAGTGGAGCTTGAATTCAGTGCTGGATTTTTATTAAAAAATATATATATATATATATATATATATATATATATAGTGATACCTCAGCTCACGAACATAATTGGTTCCCAGAAAGTGTGTGTAAAGCGAAAAGTTCGTCTTCCGAACATTTATTTCCCATAAGAAACCATTAAAATGAGAATAATCCGTTCCCAGGTCTCCATAAAACATAATTTTCTACTAAATAAGCCTTAAAACTACACAAAAATATACCTTATTTTATGTATAATAAATGTCTATTGTATTGTAATTAAAGAAATAAACTGTACTGTATAATAAAGTTGTTTTATTTACCTTTGTGATGGTAGTTGATGGCTTGATGGAATGGAGTGGGAGGAGGAGGGAGGGAGGGACTTACTGTTTGGAAGGAGAGTTTGGAAACGCCTACTGTTTGGAAACACCCTTAGCCACACACGCACCCTTAATAGCTTCCTTGTTCTTAAGGATGGGAGCAATGGTAGACTTAGCGTACTGGTACTGGGACGCTGAGTCACACAAACGCACACCTCGTTCGTGTTTTTCAATGATCTCCGCCTGTGGTGGGGTCTTTTTCGGTCCCATAATAGCAAATGTACACTCAATATGGTCCAAAATGTCTAGCAAACACAAACCACTTCCGCACTCAAAGAAAGGGGTGATTTAACTGGGACGCCGTGTGCGTCGTCAGCTTCTCGTGGTCGCCACCGTGGCGCTGTTCGACCGCGTGGTTTGGTTAGATCCGCCGAAAACTAGTTTGTCAGCAGAGACTATATGCTCGCAAATTTAATGTTCTTGAGGCGAAAAGTTCGTGAGCTTAAACGTTCGTCAGCGGAGGTTTTACTGTATATATATATATATATATATATATATATATATATAGAGAGAGAGAGAGAGAGAGAGAGAGAGAGAGAGTTGGGATTTACTTCAAAATAAGAGTAAAATGTTTGGGAGAAAAGTCACTGATAAAGGTGTTTGCTTTTGTTGGAGAGTCCCTTTCAGATGTCAAAATCTGGGGGCGGGGAATATTTAAATGAAAAAATGCAACATGATTTAGTTAGGGTTCTGTGAGTTAGTTTACAGATAATTGTGGCATTGTTTAAAACTACTTGCACCGGTGGGTGGGTTGTTTTTTTTAAACCCACCTTATAACCATATGCTGTTGCTACATCCACCAATAATGCACCTTTATGTCACTTAAAACACAATATTCTGATTTTTTAAAAATGGTATCATATCAAATAAAAAAAAAATCTTGATGGTTTACCTTGCATCAAGAGGGTATGCATACCTGGGTTTCCTCTGGGTACTTTGGTTTCCTCCCACAGTCCAAAACCATGCGCAGTAATCTACTTGCCCCTTAGGTGTAATATGAGTATGAATAGTTGTGTCTGTGTTGCCCTGCGATGGACTGATAAGCTGGTCAGGGTGTACCCCACCCTTGCCCAGAGGTCTGATTCTGAATATCGTCTTAATTTTTCAAAAATGTTTCTTTAATTGGTGTCATTCATAGTAACGACCTGTTCAACTTAACAAGAGTCCGATGTAAAGAAAAATTACTGACTACTGCATAAAGCAATCAGCCAATCAGAATCTGGTATTCAAATGAGCTGTGTAATAAAATGTTATAAGCTGTTGTTACATTTTTAAAGATTAATAAATACACTTTTTAGTTATAGCTAAATTAGGAGAGGGCTGAAGTGTGTGTATACATTATTTATTAGAAGTCTCAATTATCAACAGCTTTTAATAAACACAAGGGGAAAATCAGCTTGCAGTTTCCTCTTTGTATGTTTCAACTGGTGTGTGGTTATATGGCATTTACAGTTTTTCTCAGTTTCTTACTCACATTTCAGAGAAACAGTGTCTCTGCTGTCAAATGTCCTAACTTGTACTGAACGCTCAGGTATCGGACTCCAAGTAATAATAATCTGGAGCTCGTTAATATGGGAAAAATGTCATAGAGCTCATGGAAACATTTCTGGAACATGAAACAATTTCAAATGCATCAGTTTGCTACAAACGGTCACCAAAGAAGAAATAAAAATTTATTATTAATTTGCCTTTAGTAAAAAGAAATTTAACTTTGAAAATTCAAGACTGACGATTAAATTTCGCCATTTAACGCCCAGCAGGACCATATGGTCCTCTTTCAAAAAATGCTTATAACTACTGGATGCATTCTGCTGCCATTCAGAACATGTTCTATCCTTGTTGTGGCATCGCCCTGTGCAACACATCTTGGTCCCAGTTTCTGAGTGTTATTATTTGTTATTATTTTGTTATTATTATTAGTGTTATTATAATTTTTTTGCAAGAAATGTGTTCAGGTTGTTTCCTTAGGCCTTTTTGAGTGGGAAAAACTGCAACAATTAACTGCAAAAAATAATTAGGGCGTTAATTAGATTAAATTAAATAATTAGGAAAAGGAAAAATGACAGAAATCTTGTCACACTTAATTACTGCCTTACTCACTGACTTAATTATTGACTCACTCACTGACTTAATTATTGACTCACTCACTGACTTAATTACTAACTTGCTAATAGAAATTCCATTCATTTTTAATTTTGTCAGTAGTCAACTGCAAAAAAAAATAACTAGTTACTTATTTACTTACAATAATGCTAATTGTTTAGGGAAAGTTCACTTTTAGTATTAAGTGAGTAAAATAAAAACTACTTACTACTTGTTTGCTAATAATCAGTTTATTCTCATTTTTACAACCAATAAAATAAATTAAAAAAACTTACCTACTCAATGATTTACTTACTCAACTATTGACCTATCTGCAAATAAAAAACTCCATAATAGTTTTTAGTGTTAAAGAAAAATGCGTATTTACTGATTGAGTGACTTACATACCTGCGAATAATCCATCAGTAGCTGTTTTTCTTTAATAAAATACGTAAGTCAGTAGGTTGAAAAAAAGGATTTTATTCTTTGTTGTGATTTCTGGACTTGTACTGTGGGTGATAAATGTATTTTCATACGTCCTCGACTCTTGAGTTATGTTTATAAGAGTGAAACGTACTGGTGTTAAAATTTTATTACATTAAGTTTTGTGTGTGTGTGTGTGTGTGTGTGTGTGTGTGTGTGTGTGTGTGTGTGTGTGTGTGTGTGTGTGTGTGTAAAGGGGTAACCTCTTTATCAAGACTAATATGCTCCCATAATTCAAGGAATCTTGACAGTTTGATGGTGTTAGATGTGGCAGAACGTTATTCAGCTACAGTAACTGTAAAGTAATTTATAAGAAATACCATATTCGATGTGATAAGCGCCCAGGGTGATTAAAAAAATTGGGTGGCCGCTTATTAAAATGATTACCAGCAGAGCAGAATGGTAAGTGCTTATTACCATAGAGGTGGGAAACATGAAGGACACTGTTCCTTTAAATAATCCACCCGATGTAAAATCGAGCCACTCAACATGAATGTCAACTTTAGCACATGGCACGTTGAACCAATCAACACAAAGGTCAACTTTAGCACATGGCAAGTTGAAAAGCACATGGCCAGGAACGTACTTAAATTTATGAAGTTAGTGAGCAGGAGAATCGGGTGAAAAATGCTCATCATCACTTTCTGATAGGTCCATATCTGGCTCCTCGCTCCATTCATTCAGAGCATCCCATAGTTTTGCTATAACAGTTTTTAATGGTTCATCGGTTGTTGGCCATTTACCAAGAGAACACAACAAAATATTTTCCTGTTTTTTGAAGCACGGCAGAACGATCAAATGTGTTGTTACTGATGGACATTATAGACATTCCCCAGTGGCAGGGGGTCTTGAAATACCGTGTAAACTCACTTTTACAGGCAGTGAACGCCTCATTTTACCGTTACAGAGACTGATCGAATAAAATTGGTAAGTTTGATCGACCATTTTGCTCCCAGTACACATAGGTGGTTATTAGATGCAAGATAAAAAAATAAAAAAAAACACTGGGTGGCACTTATTGTAGCAAGGCGCTTATTACGTCGAATACAGTACAGTAGGCCCTTGGTTTTGCACTCGCGGTTTGAGTATTCACGGACTGCCGAGCAGTTCACACGTGATTCAAATACAGCCAATGGCTGTCCTCCTTCCTGCTGATTGGTTGAATTGATGTAACGTCCCTTTTTCCTCATTGTGCACAAGTTGGCAATGAGCCTTTTTTTTTTGTGTGTTTTAATTACCAGTTAAGTTCTATGATGTCACTCAAACGCCTGCTTAAGCACCAGAAAAAGGTAATGAGGTCGGATGTCTCTTCTGAAGAACTAAGACTTTCTCCGGAATAAACGACAGTTTCCTCTGAAGTCACGTCATTGCTGAAGAGGAATACAGTAATGTTTGAACTGTTGTAAAACACTCCACAATTAAAGTCTTTTTAAATTATTATTCCAGTATATGACCTAAGGTAATGTTTAAAATGTTTGTGTGTTATTTTATTTACTGTGGTGTAGCATGTTTCTCGTTGTGTTTAGTTTATCCAATTTATTACATTTCTTGTTCTTTTATGTCCTTTTTGTTATGGTCTGTGTTTTGGGGGGCTTTGATTTTGGCGCTGTGCCTCTTACTAACTGTTTACTTCCTGAGGGGCGTGGCTGAGCTGCTCACACACACCTGAATTCACTATTCTCATTTACTCCCAATAAACAAAAGCACGCTCACCTCTGCGACAGAAGATTCACTCACATCAACATCACCGCTTCTTTGGTTTGTCTCTTACTCTATCACTCTAAAACTCTGTTTTGTACTTCGGCTCCAGTTGGGGGGCGTGGCCGAGCTGCTCGGACTTAATGCAGTTTATACCTGAATTCAGTCGTGTCATGCCTAATGCAATACAGTACGTTCCTCTAGTGGGCATTTTAGAAAACTACAGTGCTGTATGTTTATGAAGAGAATGCACTGAAAGGTGTTTTATGCGGATGCTGTATAATGTTTATATTTTAGTATCAATAAATATAACAGTAAAAATTGAAAAGTTTTTCTTAATCATGACTATATTTTACTACATTAATACTGTATTAATGAGTAAGACTGTCTATAGAATGTGTTTAAGAAGCATATTTTAGCGCATGTAATAGATACATAGTATTTTACTGACAGCTGCTCATTCATTCGTGTGACGTCATACATGGGGGTTTTACTTCCGGGTACAGAACTCGCGGATTATCTCGATTCGTGGGAGGGCCTGGAACCAAACCCCCGCGAATGTCAAGGGCCTACTGTATGTTAAATACAGATGAAATTGTACATTATTGTCCTCCAGTCATCTGCTGATAATGGATTACACAATACATTACAATAAAGAATATTTCTCAATATTCCCCTTGCCGTCCCTGCTCAGGAGGAGGCTGTTGTGTAGGCAGTGTTTTCATGTGTCCCATTCGGAGGCAAACGTGAAGACAGCTGTCTCCCTTATTTTGGACAAATTTGAATGTAATGTTGCATGTGTCGTTCTCGGAGAAGCGAGTCTCAGAAATCTGTTCGTTGGACGAGAGTTCCATGAGAGTGTGAAAAACGTGTCAGAAAAGCCTGCTGCTTGGATTTTTTTAAATATAAAAACAATATTGTGATGTTAAAAAACCTCCTGTGCTTTCAGGCACTGGTATAATAATGTGAAGTTACTGTTACTCCCCTGAGGTTAATCCTTCTAATATAAATACACATTCTGGCATTTATTTTAAACACTGCAATAATTTGACTATCAATTAAAGTTTAAAATTATGTCAAATGTTTATCTTATTTATTGATTAATTTATTAAAAGATTTGTCAGTAAGTGTCCCAAACATGCATCAGGCTTCAGGTTGCTGTAGAAGTTGTAGTTCAGAACAATAACCCAGTACAGTGGTACCTTGATTTACGAAATTACTCTGTTCTGAGGGTGAGCTCATAAATCAGATTAAAGTACGTTGGATTAAACAAAAATTCTTATCAGAAATAATAGAAAACCAATTAATCTGTTCCAACCTCTCCCAAACTCATAACCTGCCACAAATAGGTATATTTCACTTAATATATTAAAGATAAACATGTCTTCTTCTTTTCTTTTCGGCTTTTCCGTTCTCAGGAGTCGCCACAGCGAATCATCTGATTCACACATTTGATTTGGCAGAGATTTTTATGTCAGATGCCCTTCCTGTCACAACCCTTTTGGCAAGGGACAGAGACACACTGACGGCTTTGCGGCTCCTCTTTACGAAAGTCAGCAATGGTTCTTTTACATGCATCTCACCATAGACAGTGAGAGACATGGCCCGCCTTTGATAACCCAGTTAGCTGCACTGGTGGAACAGTGAAAACCCTGTGGTGACTTGAACCCCCAACTCTAGGATCAGCGATCCTGCACCCTATCCACGAGACCACCACTGCCCCATATTAAAGGTAAACATGTAAAAACAATAAATATTTCATAATAATAATACATGTACATTAACATTAATAATAATTAATAATAAAAGAAGAATAAACAATAAGTCAACTAACCCGTCCGATCATCAATTGTGGAAAAGATGTCACGTGGGCGAAGGTATCACGTGGGCAGGCATGACGTGGTGCATAACAGAGAAGGCAGGGAAGAAGGAAAATTTTGTGCATGTGCTACGAATGCCAGCAAGGAAAGGCTCGTGGTGAGCCTTCTCAAATAGTGGGGTGTGATGCCAGGAGAGGCGCATGGGGCATGGCCCCCCCTCAAAGCACGGTACGGTGCCAGGTTGGCGCGCATGACCCTGGGGAACATGTTTTTTTTATCATACTGTACTAGAATTAAGTGTAATTGGGCATCCTCTACAGTAGGTGGCAGTGGCGCTCTCACTGTGTTCCCTATGGTGTAGGGAAAAAGCAACAAGTAAACGATATGAAGTGCAGTAAACACTATTTATAGGATGTAGGGGGCATGAAATCTTTTTTTTTTCCTTCCTATAGGGAGCATCACAGAAAATAATTGAGAAACACTGCACAAAGCATTCTTGGAGCGTGGAGGAATACATGTGGAAGAATACGAGGCTAATCGGTCCTGAAAAGCCATTTCCCCAGCATTGCCCGTAAATCAAAATTTTGCTTGTTGGATGGGGCAGATTTTTGGTTGATCGAAGCTCGTATCATGGAAAAGCTTTATTAATCTCTTAAAAGTAAAAATATGGTAATACAGTGATACCTTGACTTATGAGTGTCTTTTATAACGAATTTTCCATGATACGAGCTTTGATCAAAAGATAAAATTTATGTTCGATAAAAGACACTCGTAAGTCAAGGTATCACTGTATTAGCATATTTTTACTTTTACATATCTCCCTTTTGTCCTTTTTTCTAAATTGTCTAATTTTTCAGATTTTTATTTAATTTACATTATAGTTATATTTAATAAATCCCTCCGAGAATTTGGAAAGTCAAGATAAATATATATTCATAGTATAATTTCACACAAATTCAACCAATCCTTATGCATTCTGCACATCCTTGCGATTTTAACCAATCATTGCAACTTTTCCACACATTTGGCCAATCACAGTATTAATTTCACCAATTTCAGTTGTTCTCCATTCAAGGTTTGAATCGATCTCAGCAGTCACAACCAATATCCAGGACACACTGATTAATACACTGGCACATCCACAAACGTATAAATATTAAGATAATGTGCAAATAATCATTACAACAAGAATCCACATGGCATACTAATAACATTCCAATGTAGAAAAATGTAAAGAACAGCTTCACCTCTTACTGTTAAAGACCTTTGACACTGGAGACTCCTTCAAAATTAAATAAACTAATAAATGTCTCATCACAGAAAATTTCACCATATTAAAAACTAATTCATCCATCTACTCTCTGTGTCAGCTGCTACTATAGAAACCATCATTTATTCTAATCAACCTGCAATTTTCATCTGCAGTACTGTCCGAGATATAGAAAAACGTTCCGACCAATCAGAATTGAGAATTCACCAGAATAATGATGTAATATTATAAGAAAGCATACACTGTGCACTTTAAAAAGCTACCAGTGTGTATATCAACAATACAATATTTGTACATTTAGTTGTACAGCAATCTACAAGATCCACATTAAAATTAAAAATAAATCATAATGTGGGTGTAGTATATACTAAAATACCTTAATGGAGAGTAGTTTGCTTTTTTGTTTGGTGTCATGTGTACTAAACTCCGAGGAGGATAAATATACACCATAAGTTCCACAACCCTGACAGCATTTGGCAAACCCCCTCATCCAGAGTGATTTACATTCATCATTTTTTTATATACAGCTGACTGAGCAAGTGAGGATTAAGGGCCTCGCTCAAGGGCCCAACATCAGCAGCTTGGTGGTACTGACTATTGAACCACTGACCTTCGGATCACCAAGGTAGAGCCTTAACCACTGAGCCTCCGCTGCCCCCTTATTAACACTTCGCTCGGCTCGAAGCATAAAGTTTACCTGATCTGCCTCTTCTTCATCTTTTCTTTTCGGCTTTTTCCCTTTATCAGGGGTCACCACAGCTCATCATCTGATTCGCACGTTTGATTTGGCATAGGTTTGTTTTAGGTGACTAAAACATATCAATATTGAGTATAAAAATCCTGTTTGGTTTTTTTTTTTGTTTGTTTCCATGTGTCCAGAACTAAACTCTCAAAGAGAATTAGCGAGCCGCCGCTACACAGCTCTGCACCTGCTTGTGTTGCGCACTCTGAGCTCAGCTGACCTTTTTAAAAAAAAAAAAAATTCTCGTTTTAGGCTCTCAAGTGGAGCATCAACAAGGTGTGCGATTACTAACCCAGAGATCGCAAGTCCGAATCCAGTTTAATGCCACAGCTGTCCGTGGCCGAGAGTCCATGGGAGCTAACCGGCCAAGCTCCCACAGGAGGGACGGCATGCACTCACCTCCCTGTCACTCACAGCAATCGCCAGCCAACTGTTGCCATCTGTGAGCTCATTCGTATGAGAGGGGGGGATAGTGCTTTCACTCCAAATGTGTTAGACCACCCACAAAATACGCTATCGTCCCTCCATGGTTTGTAGTAGTGATGTGATAGGGTAGGCAAATAATAGGTGGGAATTGGATATGAATAAATTAGCAGGAAAAAATGGCGGAAAATCCCAAGTTTTATTTTTATGTTTCTATGTAGTAGATCCTAAAACGTTGTGAATCAGGCTCAGTGGATGTCACTGAATTGAAAATCCCCTTCCCTGTTCCACCTCATGGACTATTCAGGGACATTCAGCTTGCCCTTAATGCATAATTATTAATTATCTGGAGGTTGCGAGGTGGATAGTTTTGTTCTCAGAATGATCCAGAGAAGTTTAGAGGATGCTCATGATAAGAATATACAATGTCGGCAATATGCGGATTATTCACTTCTTTCTATTTGTCCATCTCTGTGTCTATTATTACACCACATACGCCGAGGTTGTGTGTTTGCTTGCCCTCAGCATTGTATATTGTCACAGACTTGGGCCTTGTGAGGAAAAAGACTGAGGAATCTTAAATAGAGAACTCGATGAGAAGTGTAAACTGAAATCACTTCTTGTTTCCTTTCTCAAAAATGTGTGAGGTTGCAAGAATTGTGTGTGTGTGTGTGTGTGTGTGTGTGTGTGTGTGTGTGTGTGTGTGTGTGTGTGCGTGCGTGCGTGTGTGCATTTGTGTGTGTGTGTGTGTGTGTGTGTGTGTGTGTGTGTGTGCACGTACACATTGATGTGTTTTGCAGGTGCTCATTTATAAATATTTATAAGCTCGTCTCATTCTCACACACATACGCACACACACACACACACACACACACACACACACACACACACACACACAGAGTGACTGCTGAAAGCACGGATTCACTTAACTCACTCATTAAATAAAACATCAGAGGTGTGGCAGCATCTCTTGTGCTTCAAGTGAAACACATATAGAAATGATTTTGAAATAAGAGATGAAAAGAAAACCAAAGAAATCTGCCAATAACCTGATTATTCTTTGTATGCATCTTTTTGAATCAGGTATACGGCTGCCGTAAATGAATTTTAGCGTTCATTCTCATTCGCTTGTCATTATTGACCTGATTATAATTAACTCCACATAACAACCAGTGGCTACTGTAGGATTTTCTGGGTGTCGTCATTACTAGGTGTTGTTTTCCACTAAAACATTCACACGACCTTGCAGAGGAAGGTCATCAATCAATACAAGACCACAAAAGAATTTCCAAAACATATGGCGGCATTAAAAGGGCAACAGAAATGTCTGACTGGTGGTAGGCTGCTTGCTTACTGATCCTAAGGTTGAGAGTTCAAGCCCAACTGTCACAGAGTTGTTACTGCTGTCCCCCTTGTGCACATAACTGTGTTATCAAAGGCCAGCCATGTCTCTCACTGTCCGTGGTGATCGGCACGTAAAAAAGAAAAATTGCTGTTGTTTTTAAAGGTTAGGCCACTGAGTTGCTGTCCACTTGTTTCTGCCCTGCGATGGCCTGATGAGCTGTCCAGAGTGTACTCCGCCCCCTGGCCGGGGTCCGCTGAGATGGGCACCCGTCTTCTTACGGCTCTTATTAGGATTAAGCAGTCCATAAAATAAAGAAGGAAACTTTTCGAGGTACAGCTTATGAACATAGGAAAGCATACCCACAGTGAAGCATGGTGGTGGTGGTAGCATGATGCTGTGGGGCTGCATCTCTTCGGCTAAAACTGAGGCTCTCGTCAGAGTCATTTGAATAGAAAGGCTAATTTAAGTCATTGAACAACAGTCTATCTTGGTACAGACCATACAGGCCAGAAAAATTCTAACTTCTGGCACGATACCAGCCCTACGTTCAAAATTATATCAAAGAAGAAAAAGCTTCAGATGAAGAAGAACAATGATTTTGGAATGTTTCCCTCAGTGTGGAGGTCTAAATCTCAGAAAACACAAAATAGATCACCTCACATTCTAATCAAATGCATTTTTTTTTTACAAGAAAGAATGAGATAAATGTCAAATGTAACACACTGGGCAACAGCAACGGAGTATCACCCTAAAGGGTGTGAACTTTTGTGCAGCCAGATACTGTAATTGTAAGATTTTTCCCCCCTGTTTTATTGTATTAAACATTTTCTTAATCATTTATATTTTTAATTAGACTTCTTTTGAGTGGTCGCTATATCAGTTCATAGCGTTTAGCGCAGCTATTGTAACGGAAGTGTGCAGACTTTCAATTGGTCTTAGTTGCATTAAACTAGCGCAACGTGTGTGTAACATGTTCCTGTTATACTTACTTTACCTCATCACACTCTTTTTTTTTTTTTTTTACTCCTCCTTAAACCCAGTGAGAAGGAGGGAAATGCAAATTGGTACATCACTGAGAAATAGAAATTTGTAAAATCCCCTGTCCTGAACATTTCCACTGGGGGGAAACTTCAAGTCTCAGTTTTACCTCAAAGTGCTGATGCTAATGGAAGGTCTTCTTTCGCAAATGATAAATAAACTCCTTCTTACGGAGCACGCCACTGGAGCAACGTTTATATATTAATCACTGTTAAATAGCAAAACTAATATACAGTACAAGCACCTGTGAATATACTGTTGCTATGGAAACTGTAATTTAAAGAGTTATATTGAGGCTATTAAAGGGGCAGTGATGGTCTAGTGGATAGGGCGCAAGATCGCTGATCCTAAGGTTGGGGGTTCGGGTCCCCACAGGGCTGTCATTGTCCCCCCCCCCAGTGCACTAACTGGGTTATCAAAGGTGGGCGATGTCTCTCACTGTCTGTGGTGTGAGGCATGTAAAAGAACCATTGCTGACTTTCGTAAAGAGTAGCTGCAAAGCCGTCAGCGTATTTCTGTCCCTTGCTAAAGGGTTGTGACAGGAAGGGCATCCGACGTAAAAACCCATGCCAAATCAAATCAGATGATTCACTGTGGCGACTCCCGAGATAGGGGAAAAAAGCCAAAAGGAAAAGAAGAAGATTGAGGCTATTAACATTAACTTGTGATTTGCGGCTGCTCTACGGTCAAAGGGCCGTTAGCGAAAATTCATCTACACCTTCTAACTACAGTAACTCCCTGTTGTTATTCACGGTGGTTGCGTTCTGCCCCTTTCCATGCATCCTGAAAATCCGTGAATTATTGACGCAGTATTAAAGCCCTATGTGTGATATGTATGATACATGCGCTAAAATCTGCTTGTTCAACCCATTCTCTCGCCAGTCTTACTCATTAATACAGTAATAATGCAGTAAAATGTAATAATGATTAAGTAAAAACTTTTTAATTTTGTACTGTGGTAATATTTATGAATAAAGCTCTTAGGCTCCTTACCAGAAGCTCGTGAAGATGCAGGCCGTTTCAGTGACGTCATAGCGCTTAAATAATCATTAAAAACACACGAAAAAACGTGAATTCACAATTCAAGCAATTACGTTGATGACATGTGCGTGAAGGAGAAAAAAAAGAGGTGTACACATCATCTGCAACCAGTCAGCACTAGGGAGAAATAAAGCTCTCACCCATTGGCTAAATTTGAATCACGTGACAGTAACTTTTGGGGCTGCCGCTAATCCACGAGTATTCGGGGCTGCGACCGGTAAATCATGAATTGGCGGAAGGTTACTGTATTTTGAACTGACACCTCAGAGAGCAAGGAATGTCTTGAATGGTGGTGATGGCATGTTGTAGCCAGCACTACTTTTATATCAGGGCAGGGGCGTGACCTTCTCGGCTATTTCCATTGATTATAGCTGGGGGATTTCCCAGAGTGGCTGCCATATTGTTTTTCTTTTTTCTTTTTTGGATCATTGTTGTTTACAAATCAATAAATTAACCTGGTGTTAAGTATTAACTGATTCCATTTTCATCCTGAAATGTTTCCTTCGATTCTAAATGTCTACATTTTTACACAGGAAGTCAAAAGAACCCTGAAAAGGAGTAGAGACAGGTCACTTTAGGATATGAATGGGCCGGACATTGAGTAAATCCTACTGTACAATGAGAAGAGCTGAACACCTCTTTGCTTAAACCTGTGTGTGATATAATAGATTCATGGGTGTTAATATTCAGCCATAAGTGTTTTACACACTTCCTACAGAATATGTAAGTGCAAGAAACAACGTTGTTTTCCAGTAGGCCGTGGCTTCCCTCCGCAAAAAGTTTGGTCTCGTTCAAACTTGCCTCGGGAACAGATCAATTACACTCCTGCAGCCATGAATGCATCCATGTGACATACAGTGCAGTGCAAATGTTTTTGCCCCCTGACCATTTTCTGACATTTTTTGCATGTTTGTCACTGTCATCCATTTCAGATCAAGCAAACCTAAATAGTATACAAAGATAAAACACAAGTTAACACAAAATGCAGTTTTCAGTGCCAATTGCATTTATTAAGGAGAAAAAAAAACATCTGAACCTACAAGGGCCCATATGAAAAAGTAATTGCCCCTAAACCACCTAATAGCTGGTTGAACCACCATCTGAAGCAACGACGCAGGCCCAGATCATCACACTTCCACCACCATGTTTCATTGCTGGCACAATGTTCTCTTTATCAAATGCAGTGTTGCTTTTGCGCCAGATGTAACAGGATGCATTTCTCCCAAAAATTTTAACTTTAGTTTTATCAGTCCAGAAGGCAATATCCCAAAAGCTTTGGGGATGATAAGGATGATTCTTAGCAAAAATGAGTCGTGCCTTGATATTCTTTTTTGTAAACAGTGGCTTTCACCTCGGAAGTCTTCTATGGGGGTCATTTTTGCCTCGTGTTTTGGTGATGGTGGAGTCATGTGTTTAGAAATGGTCTTTGAATCCTTTGTGACTTCTCCGGTTAGTCTGCGTTGTGCTCTTGGATTAAATTTGGTAGGTCGGCCACTTCTGGGAAGGGTCACCACTGTGCCATGCGTTCTCCATTTATGGATAATGGCTCTGACAGTGGTCCGCTGGAGTCCCAAAGATTTACCAATGACTTTGTGTCCTTTCCCAGAGTGAGGCATTTCTATAATGTTCGTTGTGGTTTGCTCTTGAAGCTCACTGGATCGTGGTATGATGATGAGTGTTCAGTATGGCCTACCTCAACTTGTCAGACAGGTTTTATGTTAGGGATCTCCTGATTGGAAATGTCTGGCAGCAATCAGGCCTGAGTGTGGCAATGAAATTGAACTCAGGTTTTCCCAATAATAGGATTAATCACAATTACCTCACCTTATAACAAGGGGGGGGCAATTACTTTCGTGTAGGTTTGGATAGGCTATTTCTCTTAGCAAATAAAATCACAACAGGAAAACGTTTTTGAAAATGTTTTGAATACTTGAGTTATCTTTGTGTCATGTTTACATTTCTTTGATGATCTGAAAAAGTTAGGTGTGACAAAGGTGCAAAAAGTAAAAAAAATCAGTAGGGGGCAAAAACATTTGCACAGCACTGGATATGGGTTATAGGGTTTTACCATTGATTTAAATGGAGGTAAAAATGTCCATGGAATACGAGCCTCGACCCACTAAAAATCTGCCCCATCCAACCAGCAAAATTTTGATTTACGAGTGCTGCTGGGGAAATGGCTTTTCCGGGCCGATTAGCCTCGTATTCTTCCGCGTGTATTTCTCCACGCTCCGAGAACGCCTTGTGCAGTGCTTCTCAATTATTTTCTGTTATGCCCCCTTTAGGAAGCAAAAAAAAAACATTTTACGCCCCCGCCCACCCCACCCTCAGGGCCCTGTGCGCGACTGTAAATAGTGTTTACTGCACATCATATCGTTCACTTGGTGCTTTTTCCCTAGGGAACACCGTGAGAGCGCCACTGCCAGCTAGTGTAATTGGGCATCCTCTACAATAGGTGGCAGTGGCACTCACATAGTGAGAGCACCAATGCCACCTACTGTAGAGGATGTGCAATTACACTTAATTCTAGTACAGTATGGCAAGAAAGCATGTTCCCCAGGGTTATACGCGGCCCCCCTGGCATCACACCACACTGTTTGAGAAGCACTGGCCTTGTGGGAGCTCACCACGAGCCTTTCCTCACTGGCATTCGTAGCGTCCACACGCACAAAGTTTTCATTCTCCTCCTCCTTCTCTGTTACACACCACCTCATGCCTGCCACGTGACATTCTTTGCCGCAGTCGATGATCAAAGGGGTTAGTTGACTTATTGTTTATTCTTGTTTTATTATTATTTATTATTAATTATTATTAATGTTAATTATGGAATATTTAAATATGGAATTATTAGTTCAGTTCTTTTTCTGTAACCACTTAATCCTAATTAGGGTCACGGGGAGGCTGGTGCCCATCCCACCCAACTCCACACGAGGGCAGAGCACATCCTGGACAGCTCGCCAGGCCATCGCAGGGCGGAAACATGCTGACAGCTTTGAAGCTGACTGTTGTCGAAAGTCAGCAATGGTTCTTTTACATGAACCTCACACCACAGACAGTGAGAGACATGGCCGGCTTTTGATAACCCAGTTAGCTCCATTGGGAGGACAGTGACAACCTTGTGGAGAGTGGGACTCGAACCCCCAACCTTTGGATCAGCTATCCAGCACCCTATACCACTAGGTCACCACTGCCTTATGTATTATTATTATCATTATTATTATTACGAAATGTGTATTGTTTTTACAAGTTTATCCTGAATATATTCGGTGAAATATATATGTTTGGTGCAGGTTATATGAGTTTGGGAGGGGGTTGGAACGGATTAATTGGTTTTCTGTTATTTCCGATGGGAATTTTTGCTTTATCTAATGAACATTTTGCTTTACAAGCTCGCCCTCGGACCGGATTAATGTCGTAAGTCATGGTACGTACCACTGTATATTTAAGAACAATACTGTAGCTCAGTGGTGGAGGCAGTGGTGGTCTAGTGGATAGGGCGCATGATCGCTGATCCTAAGGTTGGGGGTTTGAGTCCCCACAAGGTTGTCACTGTCCCCCCAGTGCGGCTAACTGGGTTATCAAAGGCGGGCCATGTCTCTCACTGTCTATGGTGAGAGGCGTGTAAAAGAACCATTGCTGACTTTCGTAAAGAGGAGGCTGCAAAGCCGTCAGCGTGTTTCTGTTCCCTGCTAAAAATGGTTGTGACAGGAAGGGCATCCGACGTAAAAACCCATGCCAAATCAAACGTGCGAATCAGATGATTCGCTGTGGCGACTCTCAAGAACGGGAAAAAGCCGAAAAGAAAGGAAGACTGTAGCTCAGTGGTCCCCAACCCTGTTCCTGGAGCTCTACATTCCTGCAGGTTTTATTTCCAACCAAAAATCGTAGACCATTGCTCTAGTTATTTATACCCGATATAACTAGCAATTTCGTTTTGTTTAGTTTAGTTTTGTTTTATTGGACAGCAATTCCAACTGTCCACAGAGTGTACAACTTTTCACCTGAACAGTGTTGGTGTGTAGCACATTCTGACCCTTGTTGCCTCTCAAAACTAGGTGCCATTTTGACAGTCAAACTGCACATAGTATTAACGAGAAAACTGCATGTTCGTGTCGACGACATAGAGGAATGTTTCCTGGAGATTTTTTCTTTTCTTCACAGCCAAACACATTACTAAAGACCAAAAGTTTCAATTCACTGGTCCATCCACGTTCCAACCTTTACCTATGGTCATGTGATATGGGTTGTGGCCAAAAGAAAGAGGTAGGGCAGTTCCCTTAGTGGGTCTCTCGGGTCAACCTTTGAGCTCAGACATCGGGGCCAAGCCGCTGCTCTACATCAGAAAGAGTTGGCTGAGGTGGTTCAGGGAGCTGAGTGGGATTTTTTTTTGTCACATCCCTTTAGAGGGGTTCAAGGATGAGTTCAACTGAGAGAAGACCCCGGGGTAGGCCCAGAATTGTCTGGGATCATGTAGGCAGGAAAAACAATCAAGTGTAAGGATCTGAGTGACCCTGACTAACTGGGCCACATTTGAGAGAGATGGTTGACTGGGTATGTTCATGTTTCATATGGTAGATCTTGTGAGGTGTTCCTGGTATGCACTGTTAAGTACCTACCAAAGATTGTATAAGGAAGGACAACCAATGAACTCGCAAGAATGTCATGGGTGCCCTTAGCTCGCTGAAAGCTAGTTGGTCCGGTCTGTAACCGTTAATGCTGGCTGTGATAGAAATATTAGTCATAGGAGAAATAGGAGCTTGGTGGGTGTGAGACTGTCCAGTCATAGAGCATTCATTCATTTATCAACCGTTTAATCCTAATTATGGTCACGGGGAGGCTGCCACTTATCTCAGCCGACTCTGGGCGAGGACAGACGACAGCCTGGACAGCTCGCTAGGCTACCACAGGGCAGAAACATGCTGACAGCTATTCTGCCTACACTTGATGAAAGTCATTTTGGTTTCCCCATTGAAGAGTTTGGTCATGTACGAATAGGAATAGCTGCCCTGGACCGTGGCCATGATGGCCGCTGAGTGGACCGCACAGTACAAAATGATGTTGAGGAGATGGAAGTTATTGCATTATTGAGAGTAAGGTTGTCTCAAATTACAATCCATGCACTATAATCTTACGTTATACTACAGTAGTACCAGGCTTTTCAATTAGAGAAGCAGCTGAAATCAATTGTGTGTGTGTTCTCATGCCATTCAGGGGCTTGCACAGCGTCCATCGAAACAATTCTACTTTCGCAGATTTAGAGCCCCAGGTCTCATTTCCATTCTTTCATTCATTGAATTTTTTTTTATTGTGGGATGTCCTATGTACTGGAATATACCATTCAAAGATGCTCCACAAGAGGCTGGACTCCATGTCCCTTTTGTGGAGCATTGTTGAATGGCATATTCCAGTACAGTACATGGGACAAGAGGCTGGACTACGTGTCCCTCTGTCCCTCTGTTACGAAATTTATACCAGTGTGTCACAGACTGTGCACTACCACCCTGCAACAATCCACCCACAGAGAGAGAGAGAGAGAGAGACAGAGACAGAGACAGAGAATGCATGTTGGGTTTTAGCTTTTGTGTGGAATGAATATTAAAAAGAAAAAGAATCGATTACATTGCAGTCCAAACAAAGGAATTCCGACGTGCTTACTTTTAGATCCAACCACCATTGCTCAGACATTCCATTCGTCAGCAGGCCTGAGGACAGCACGGGAACACGGCACACAGGCTAATTTTTGAGAATGTTCTCATTTTATTTTTATGATTCTCAGAGTTTATACACCTTCACTGGGGTACGGCAACACAGGATTGGTCAGTTCAATGGACGTACTATATGTAGTTCACACAGGATAGGCTAGTTAGAGTGTCATCAAAAGAGGTGTGGCTTGTTACAATGCATTCACAATGCGGCACAGGTTTCTAATTTATATGTCTGTCTTGGACTTATGGGATTTTTGGGGCCAATGGCGTGGTGGTTAGGGTGCTGAGCTCATGATCGGGAGGTTGTGTGTTCAAATCCCAGTTAGACCCCCCCCACTGTGCTAAGACCCCTGGGCAAGGTCTCAACCACAAGTGTGCCTCTGTTCACCCAGCAGTATAAATGGGTACCAGTAAAATATACTGGGAAAGTAACCTGTGATGGACTAGCGTCCCATCCAGGAGGAGTTGAACTGCTGGTTGCTTCACAATACGGAAACCGGGGATAAGCACCGGCCTGATGAGCCGCTAGGCTCAGGTGTAAAAAGCCTTGGATTTAGCAATAAAAGAAAACAAAGAATGCGTTCAAAATATTTTGTAACCCACAGCGAGAGAGAGAGAGAGAGAGAGAGAGAGAGAGAGAGCTTTAGAATGAAATTGGAGACCCCGGAGCTGTTTGCATTCTCGCGCGGTGTGAAGAAATATCATAACTGAGGTGGTGCGGGCTGTGAGAGCTTTAAAAAGTGTTGTGATGTTCTGCACTTCATGTCTTGATGGTTCTATTACACTTCACCTCACTGTACATTACATCACACAGAGAAAAGAGTCTCACTCAGAAAGCCTTCCAGACAGACTGTGAAAAGAGTTTTTATTCTTTTTTTTCTACAGCGATTGTACCCGTGTGTGTGTGTGTGTGTGTGTGTGTGTGTGTGTGTGTGTGTGTGTGTGTGTGTGTGTGTGTGTGTGTGTGTGTGTGTAAACTTTTTAATGAACTAAAACAGTTCTACAAAGAAGATGTCACCTTGATCTCTGTCTGGCTGTCTGTCACCTCTGTGGTGTACAAGTGGCTCGAGAAGTCATTTTTCCTTCACACTTACACACTCTCTCTCTCTCTCTCTCTCTCTCTCTCTCACACACACACACACACACACACACGCACACACACACTCACACACACTGCGAGAGAGAGAGAGAGAGAGAGAGAGAGAGAGAGACCACCCATGTAAAGGAGACTCCAAATTTTATGTCAGGTTTCCCGACTAAATAAAAAGTCACATGCAGGACTTTTGTAAGACTTTTGTGATTTGATTCCTTCTTTGGTTCATTTAATCAACTGATTTGCATCTTCAGGCAGTTTATTGGTCAGTCTGTGAGCTCTGTACAGATGCTATGATGCTAAAATTTCAGCAAGTGATTTATGACTTGTTATTTCCAATTTGACACAGATTGTCATCTGTTTTAGTTCTGAAAATATCCTTGTCTATATTCATATTTAAATACTGATGGAGGCGTGGCTTTGATCAAAAGGGTGTGGTTTTTGTTTTTTGTTTTTTTTTGGGGGGGGGTTTATTGATTTGTTTATTTTTTTAAATAAAGCATAGACCCTTATTACAAAACACCCAGAAGCACTGGAAAATTCTGGAAACTACACAGGGAGATGAAATGTTGGTTTAAAGTGTGTGTATGTGTGTGTGTGTGTGTGTGTGTGTGTGTGTGTGTGTGTGTGTGTGTGTGTGTACACACATACATACAGTGGTACCTCACCATACGAAAGACCCTACAAACAAAAAATCCAGGTTACGAAATACATTTACCTCAAATTTCTGTCTCTGGATACATTACAAATCCACATTACGAAAGCGCCATCTCAAAAATTCAAACAATGATCGAGTTGCTCTCCCATTGGCTATCTCCCAACATCCCGGCCCGCTGGCCTCCCATTGGCTATCTCCCAACATCCTGCCCCGTTGGCCTCTCATTGGCTATCTCCCAACATCCAGCCCGCTGGCCTCCCATTGGCGAGGAGGGAGCTGCATCTCCGTAATACCCATGATGCTTTTCGTGTGCCTTCGACCCATTGTTCGTCACGGAGTTCTAACACATGTAAAAGACAGAGTTACTGTTGTATCGTGAGGTTTTTCGAGTGTGCTCATTGCAACTTTATTTTTTGGCTCAGGCTTTTAACATTGCATAAACATTTGTAAGATTATAACTCTGCTAAGAAGACATGATCAACACAGACACACACACACACACACACACACACACACACACACACGCACACACACTCACACACACGTGCGTGCGCATGTGATTCCCGGTGAAAGTGATTCCCGGTGTGAGTGAAAAGAAGAAGGGGGCTCGTGGCGTGCGGTTGACTGATATCGCAAAGGAATATAACCAAACTCGTCTACGATCAGTACGATATTGAAGCAGAAGGAGGCCTTAAAAGGTTCAGTTCATCATTTTCTGTAACCACTTCATCCTAATTAGGGTCGCGGGGAGGCTGGTGCCCATCCCAGCCAACTCAGGGCGAGGGCAGAGTACACCCTGGACAGCTCGCCAGGCCATCGCAGGGCGGAAAACACGCTGACGGCTTTGCAGCTACTCTTTACGAAAGTCAGCAATCTTTTACATGCCTCACACCATAGACAGTGACAGACATGGCCGGCCTTTGATAACCCAGTTAGCTGCACTGGGGGGGACAGTGACAACCTTGTGGAGAGTGGGACTCGAACCCCCAACCTTTGGATCAGTGATCCAGCGGCTTATACCACGAGACCACCACTGCCCTGCCTTAAAAGGTATACTTTTATAATTTTTAAAGGGTTTAGGGGGTAGTATGGGGGACCTTGGAACGAATCAGGCCTTTTACATGTATAATGCGGTTCAACTTACAAAAAAATTCGGTTACGAAACCACTTCTGGAATGGATTCATTTCATAAGGTGAGGTACCACTGTATGTATACATATATATATATATATATATATATATATATATATATATATATATATATATATATTTTTTTTTTTTTTTTTTTTTAATTATTATTTTTTTTTTTTCCCCCTGCGCGAAGAACAGATATATTTTATTTGCAGATTATGTTTTTTTTTTTTTAACAGACCATGTGGTGAAAAACTGCGAGCACTAGTTATCAGGTTGCCTCGTATCTTTAAACCTCAGCCATTTTAAGATACAGTCCCAGATGATTTGTGCTCATCTCTTTTGGGGCTTTTTATACCCAAGCCTCATGGCTCATCAGGCCGGTGCTTGTCCCCCATTTTCATAGCATGAAGCTACTGGGAGTTGAACTCCTCCCAGATGGGACACTAGTCCATCACAGGTTACCTTCCCAGTATATGTTACTGGTACCCATTTATACTGCTGGGTGAACGGAGGCACACTTGTGGTTGAGACCTTGCCCAGGGGTCTTAGCACAGTGGGGGTCTAACTGGGATTCGAACACACAACCTCCCGATCATGAGCCCAGCACTCTAACCACTACACCGCTGGCCCAACTTCTCGTCTGTAATTACATTATAATTCTTGTTAGAAAATTAAGGGTCAATTTCAGGGTTCCGTCCCATCAGCAACAATTTTAATGCTTCACTTCAACTTGTAGCCTTTCTGGTGTTCAGGTTCCGACTGGAAAATTCCATGGTTCTGGTCCTGGGAAGAAAAATTAAAACACATTTGTAGTTTTTTGTTCTAAATAAAACGTCATTGTGTTCTTACTAATAAATAAACAAATAAACATGGTTCAGGTTTAAAAACTTAGAGTTTAAAAAAAAAATCCATTTAGGTTCTTTCATATCTCTTCGCGATCATGTTCTTGTGAGAACCTCGGCACCATCTTATCATGAACCGTCAGTGCATGATGGCTTTTTGTTCAGGAATCATCCAGCACTACAGCATGAGGCCGGATAACACTCATCTCTATCTAACTCAGTGGTTGTTAACCTTGTTGGCGGTGCTGAACCCCACCAGTTCCATATGCTTATTCACCGAACCCTTCTTTAGTGAAAAATAAAATGTGATTTTTTTTTTTTCAAATTCAAGACACAGGTGTTTTTACTGGGGCACCAAAATGAAGCGTGCATTAACATCGCTGTGTTCAAAGAACAAAACCAATACAATGCATGAACTCCGCCCATCACAACTACTTACATTTTTATGTGAGGTGCGCATCTGAGTGCGTGTGAACACGTGCGTGTGTCTGTATGTGTGTGTATTTGTTTTATTTACATCTTATGCATTATTTTTGAATATTTAATCGTTATTATAAGCATTTATAGTATTGAATATGTATTTATTGGTATTATATGTACATATACATGTACGTATACGTCAGTCAGCACATGGTTGATCACACTTTGCAAATCATGCAGATAGGACGCTGATTAATATCACGTTCCGTTATATATGTGAATCTATGTTGTACATATTCGTCCGACCACTTTCTTTTTTACTCAACATAGTATGGATTAAAACATTGAGAAAGAAATCACATGACGTACCATCACAACAGTCACAATTCGACTACTGAGCACACCAAATTTCCTGCAGCACAGATTGGCCAAGCAATGTAGCGTGATCACCTGCAGCCAGTGATGGTCAAGCGGGGCGTATTGTCATGAATATGAGTCAGGTGTGTGTCTTGACCTCCGCCGAACCCCTGAGACTGACTCACCGAACCCCTAGGGTTCGATCGAACCCAGGTTAGGAACCACTGATCTAACTGCTGCTGTTGCTGGAACATAAGCCTGGATGGTTCCATCTCGACCAGGTGATGTTCTTGCTGGAACATTGACCACTTGAAGGTTGAAACCCCCGAATTATAAGTTCAAGCAAATACAGAGTAGGTTTCCAGTTCTGTTCCAAACACTACAACATGTTTTATTGGAGCCGTCAACGGAACATCGGCTAGAACGATTTTGTCATAACTGCTTACACTGTTAGTGAGTAAATAAACAACTGAATGCACTGCTGCAGCGAATCCTGTGTGTGTGTGTGTGTGTGTGTGTGTGTGTGTGTGTGTGTGTGTGCCTATTGTAGAACATAGACTGGAATTACTGCCTCTTCTCCACCCACTCTCTCTCTCTCTCTCTCTCTCTCTCTCTCTCCCTCTCCCTCTCTCGCTCTCGCTCTCTTGCTTGTTTCTAACGCATTCTTTCAGTTCTCTCCCCCTCTCTCCTCCTGTCTCTATCTCACCCCTCTATCTTTCTCCACTCTCCACCTATTACCCACTCACACACACACTCTCTCTCTCTCTCTCTCTCTCTCTCTCTCTCTCTCTCTCTTGCTTGTTTCCAATGCATTCTTTCAGTTTTCTCCTTTCTTCTCTTCCTGCTGTTTTCCTTTCTCCTCTATCACTCTCTCACAATGCTTTTGTGCAGACAGAGATCTCGGAATCAAGATCAGCTGAAAGACTCCGTTCTTTACTTAATGTTTTTTCTTATCACTCCATCCACCCAAAAGTGAAATAAAAGTTCATCTCACAAAGAGAATAGTGAAAGTTGGGGAGAAAGAGAGGATGAAAAAAATCAGGGTAGAGAGGAGACTCCCTCATCTCTCTTTGAGTGAACAAAAAATAGAAAAGAAAAGGAGGGATCAGAGAAGGAAGGATGATCTATAGAATGGAGTCAGCATACAAAAAAGGAAAGAAGGAAATTAATTAAAGTAAAGGGAAAGTAATAGATGAGAATGTAGAGAGAGGGGGAATCAGAGAAAGGATGAAGGTAGATAGACAGAAAAAATACACAAATAGAGTGAGTGAGAGAGAGAGAGAGAGAGAGAGAGAGAGAGTGTGTGTGTGTGTGTGTGTGTGTGTGTGTGTGTGTGTGTGTGTGTGTGTGTGTGTGTGTGTGTGTTTTGACTCATGTTAAACCATTATGCAGTCTAAGTGTATTTTCCTGAATGATAATTGAGTATTCTCTGCTTTTACACACACACACACACACACACACACACACACACACACACACACATCCCCGAGTGTTTTCGGAGGAAGCGTGACTGTGTGAACAGTGCTATTAATGGTCCTAGCTGGCAGCACCCCTGTGTGTGTGTGTGTGTGTGTGTGTGTGTGTGTGTGTGTGTGTGTGTGTGTGAAGTCAGCACTTCTTTAAGCAGAACATGGTATACACAATTATATACGTTTGCTCTTTACACATCTGCTGCAAAGACAAAGCATTGCAGAATCAGCACCCCCCCCCCCCTCACACACACACACACACACACACACACACACACACACACACACACACCGTGTTGTCAGTATCAGATGTGCTCCATCCCAGAGTGTATTTAGTAAATCACTTTCAGGTTTCAAAGGATGCTAAGTAGGTAGAATTAGCATTGTGAACAATTAGCATAAAAAACATGCAAACGAAACTTAACTAGCATCAGAAACCCCTTGAGGATTCTTTCCTATGACATACACTCTAGTTTGGAGGAAGAGTAGTTTTGAGTGAATAAAAGGTGAAAGTAAAGTCCTTTTGGGATTTTTACACCCAAGCCTAGGCGCAGTGGTGGCCTAGTGGTAAAGGGTGCTGGATCGCTGATCCTAAGGTTGGGGGTTCGAGTCCCACTCTTCACAAGGTTGTCGCTGTCCCCCCAGTGCAGCTAACTGGGTTATCAAAGGCCGGCCGTGTCTCTCACTGTCTATGCTGTGAGCTTCATGTAAAAGAACCATTGCTGACTTTCATAAAGAGGAGCTGCAAAGCCGTCAGCGTGTTTCCATTTGAAAGGAACTGACCACCCATCACATTACCTTGGTCAAGAGTACCAGATGACATGTCATCTTGTCACAGCAGCTCTAAACAGAGCCACCTGACTGAGACTAGTGGCTCCTCAGGCCAGTGTTTATCCCCGGTTTCCATCGCGTGAAGCTACCAGGAGTTCAACTCGTCCTGGATTGGATTTTGATATCGGTGGTTGCGTCAGGCACTGCCGGTCCTTGCAAGTGCTGAAACAATACCACTACAAGGCATGTGCACTGACATTTTTCCCTTCTTCGTTGGCAGTCCTGGTAGTGACACGAATTCATTGTTTTATTTTATGGGTCAGTGCTGCGCTGTGTGTCGTCAGGAAAATGGCAGCGTGGCAAGCATACGTCTGCACCAACATCAATCGCAGAAATCACAGAAAACATAACTTGGGCACAGGCTGCACTCTGTTTCCTTTCAGATGTAATTTGGTAGTCTGGGAAAACCACTTCAACCCGACCTGGTCTCAGCGTGACCTCCAGACAGACCTACTTAACACGAAGCCTGAGCTTTTGTGTCTAAAACAGGACGCTGTTCCGAAGGAATTTCTTCATTAAAAGTCGAAGAATGACGAAGGATGGGACCAGCGTCTCGCCAAAAGGAACCAATCAAAGCCTTTAGTATGAGGGGAGTTTTATCACCTAAAATGTTGCTAGATGTTTGTTTACTTGCACTCTACAGCCAGGTCCAACGAGTTCACCTCAGTTCCATGGAAAAAATGATTGCTCACATTGGTTCAGCCCCCGCTAGTAATGCACAGGATAAAATTACCCAGTTTTGTGCTTTTTATAATCATTTATGTTAAAAGAGGCTCTGTATCACTTCAACGTATTACATTATGCATGAATTATGCTGCATGGATGACCAATACCGCTCCAGTTCAAGGGTTTCGGAAACACCCATAGTCAAGGAGCATGTACTTGAGCTCAAATGATCACATTTCCAAGCAGTGGTCTGCAAATCAGTTTCAGAATTGTGTGCTTGTTTTCTTAAAAACTCTGTTTTCAGTCAACTGTATTGAGGACATCGAAGTTATTTATTTTTGTACCAGAAGCTTATTTTGGGTCCCGAGTATGTGTAAACATCACAACATCCACCCTGATACAGCGGTACCTTGGCTTATGAAATTAATCCGTTCCGAGCGCGAGCTCGTAAGTCAAAATGTTCATTTGATAAAACAAAAATTCCCATCGGAAATAATAGAAAACCGATTAATCAGTTGCAACCTCCTCCCAAACTCCTATAACCTGACACAAATACGTATGTTTCACCTAATATATTAAAGATAAACATGTAAAAACAAGAAATATTTCATGATAATAATACATGTACATTAACATTACTAATACCATATTCGGACACATGAAAACACTGCCTACACAACAGCCTCCTCCTGAGCAGGGATGGCACAGGGAATATTGAGAAATATTCTATATTGTAATGTATTGTGTAATCCATTATCAGCAGATGACTGGAGGACAATAATGTAAACATTTCATCTGTATTTAACATACTGTATTCGACGTAATAAGTGCCCTACTCCAATAAGCTACCCCCCCCCCCCCCCTCTTCCCCCAGTGATCTTACATCTAATAACTGCCCATGTGTACTGGGAGCAAAATGGTGGATCAAACTTACCAATTTTATTGGATCAGTCTCTGTAATGGTAAAATGAGGCGTTCGCTGCCTGTAAAAGTGAGTTTACAAGGTATTTCAAGACCCCCTGCCACTGGGGAATGTCTATAATGCTCATCGGTAACAACACATTTGATCGTTCTGCTGTGCTTTAAAAAAGAGGAAAATATTTTGCTGTGTTCTCTTGGTAAATGTCCAACAACCGATGAACCAATAGAAACTGCTACAGCAAAACTATGGGATGCTCTGAATGAATGGAGCGAGGAGCCAGATATGGACCTATCAGAAAGTGATGACGAGGATTTTTCACCCGATTCTCCTGCTCACTAACTTGATAAATTTAAAAGACGTTCCTGGCCATGTGCTTTTGTTTATGTTCATGCTGATTGGTTCAATGTGCCATTTGCTAAACTTGACAGTGTTGATTGGCTCAATTTTACTTCTAAGAAAATGTTTAAAGGAAATGTTTAAAGGGAGAGAAATGTAAGGGGTCTTTTTTTTTAATTATACTATTTTCTGTTTATTTTCAGCTTTCAATGTAAGTAGTTTGGTTGATACCGTTAAATGAATAATACAAATACCAGTAAAACTCTTTTATTGTTCTGTTATTATTCATGTTTTCCACCTTGGTGGTAATAAGCACTTACCACTCCACTCCGCTGGTAACATTTTAATAACCCGCCCCCACCCTCCAATTTTTTAAGCACCCTGGGCACTTATCACGTCGAATACGGAAATTAATAATAAATAATAAAACAAGAATAAACAATAAGTCAACTAACCCTTCCGATCATCGACTGTGACAGAGATGTCACATGGGTGTGAAGATGTCACATCGGCAGGCATGAGGTGGTGCGTAACAGAGGCGGAGGAGGAGGAAGAGGAGAATTTTGTGCATGTGCACTCTACAAATGCCAGCGAGAGAAGGCTTGTGTTGAGTTCTCACAAGGCCGGTGCTTCTCAAAAAGTGGGGCACGTCCCCCTTGAGGGGTGCGATGTCATGCTGGGGTGGGGGGTGCGTATGACCCTGTCGAACATGCTTTAATGCCATAGTGTACTAGGATTAAGTGTACAGTAGGCCCTTGACTATTCGCGGTTTTGCACCCACGGTTTGAGTGTTCGCTGACTGCCGTGCAACCGGCACATGATTCAAATTCAGCCAATGGCTGTCCTCCTTTCTCCTGATTGGTTGAGCTCGTGTCCCGCCCCTTTTTCCTCATTTGCACACAAGTTGTCAATGAGCCTCTTTTTTGTGTGTGTTTTAATTACCAGTGAAGCTCTATGATACCACTCAAATGCTATGCGTCTTCTCTGGCTAAGCGATAGAAAACGCTGGATGTCTCTTCTGAAGAAATAAGACTTTCTTCTGAGAAATGATGGTTTTCTCTGAACTGTTGTATAAAATCTTTTTCAATTATTATTCCAGTACAGTACCTAAGTTCATGTTTATGCGTGAGATTTTATGTTCTGTAGCATGTTTAAGAAACGACACCAAAAGGATAAACTTTATTACAGTACTCTTCTTGTCCTTTTACATTGAACTTGGAGTGACATCTCCAAGATGGCGCTGCCCAGAGGGCGACGTTGCGGAGTTCTCAGAGTCAAATTGTTTCTTTGTTCGTTTTAATTCGTTTTATTTGTTGTTTTGTTTGTACATGTTTCGCACTATATTTGTCTACGACTGGTCGACTCTATTACAGCTATAAGATCGGAGTATCTTCGGGCGTGTATAACTAAGCACGCTCAACTGGGCTTTTTGTTAGCCAGGGTGCTAATGTGCTTAGTAATGAGCTAATGCTAGCCGCACCCCAGCTAATAAAAAGCCCAGGCGGGAAGGGGCCAAACGACGACTCCGGCGTTTGGGATTGCAGGGAATGAAGGCCGTGTCACCGGCTGGTGCAATCGCCTCATCGGGTGTACTCTCCTCGAGCCATGTTTCACAGAAACACAGTCATGTACACCCTCTGCGCAGCAATCTGAGCATGACGCTCGTCCATCTTGTTTCGTAGGGACTGAACATTTTCATGCAGTGTGGCCGGAAGTGCTAACCAAGCATCGGAGACTCTGAGAACTCCGCCTGGGCTTATTGTTAGCCGGGGTGTGGTTAGCATTGCGTTCCCATAGCATATTAGCTCACGATAGAAGTTGTTGCGTGCTTAGTTGCCCAAAACTGAAGCTGCTCATAGCTGTAGTAGGGTCGACCGATCATAGACGAGCATAGTGGAAAACATGAACAAACAAATAAAACAAATTAAAACGAACAAAGAAACAATTTGACTCTGAGAACTCCGCGACATTGCCCTCTAGGCAGCGCCATCTTGGCGACGTCACTCCAAGACGTCACTCCAAGTTCAATGTAAAAGGACATGAAGCATAATAAAGTTTATCATTTGTTAAACATGCGACAGAACATAAAATCTCACGCACAAACATTCTCAGAATTAACTTCGGTACAGATGCTCCCCGACTTACGTTTTAATTGGTTCCAGACGGCCAAATGTAAGTTGAAAGTGAATGTAAGTTGTTAAAGTGATGTATGACGAATGAAGTGTGACGTATGACGCTCATACTGTACTATACATCCATAAATACCATTACTGTATCTCATAAAACACCCCTAAATCAATTATTATAAACATAACATTGTAAAATAATATCAAATATATCAAATAATATCAACATTAATTTCAAATAAGTAATTTATTTATACCGAGTTACTTTACATGAAGCTTAAAACAGTCAATCAACGCTTACAATATGTGAAGCGCTCAATACCGAAAGTAGTGCACTTGCAAAAGTAGTAGTAACTGTGGGTTATACGGACTTCCGGTCTTTCAAGTGCACAAGGGTGCCGTTGAACTCGTTTAGAACACAGCCTGCACGGTTGCAGTCTCCCAGCAAAGCGGAGAGTTCTTTCTTTTGTGTAAGTAAGTAAGTAAACTTTATTCAAGAGATGCATACAAAGAACAAGTACAAATCCTAATGAATATTAATATAAGGATTCTGCTAAAAGATAATAAATAGAAAGATTATGCTGATCTGAGCAGATAGTTAATTCATCTCTGTGTATGAGACTTGCACCCATGCTAGTAGGCTTACACTTCTGCCCAACCAGATTTGCTTAGGGTTATAAAAGTCCGCAAAACAGTGTAAACACAAAGATCACAGAGACGACGTCTTAACACAAGGGTAACACGCCATATAACTATACATATACTGTATACAGTATACACTCAGTCTGTAGTTTGTAAACAATGACTGCAGCTTCATTACGTCAGCGTACAACATTGGTATGTCTAAACTCAAAATTTGACTTTTTTTTTTGGGAATAAAAAACGTAAAATCGAAAAAACACATAAAACGGATGAACGTAAGTTGGGGAGGGTCTGTACTAACGTTAAATTGAGTGCCTAACAACAGTATATGCTGTATAATGTTTATATTTTATCATCAATAAAAATACGAGTAAAAATTGAAAAGTTTTTCTTAATCATTACTATATTTTACTACATTGATACTGTATTAATGAGTAAGACTGTCTATAGAATGTGTTTAAGAAGCATATTTTAGTGTATGTAATAGATACATAGTATTTTACCTCCGGCTGCTCATTCGCGCATGTGACGTGATACATGGGGTTTTACTTCCGGGTACAGAACTCGCGGATTATATCGATTCGCGGGAGGGCTCGGAACAGAACCCCCGCGAATGTCGAGGGCTTACTGTAATTGTGCATCCTCTACAGTTGGTGCCAGGGGCGCTCTCACTGTGTTCCCTATGGTGTAGGGAAAAAGCACCTAGCAAACAATATGACGTGAAGTAAACACTATTTATAGTCACTTGCAGGGCACTGGGGAGGGGGTGGGGGTGGGGGGTGAAATGTTCTTTCCATCTTATAGGGGCGTCACAGAAAATTATTCAGAAGCACTGCACAAGGCATTCTCGGAGCAAGGAGGAATACACGCAGAAGAATACAAGGCTAATCGGCCCGGAAAAGCCATTTCCCCTGTAGAGCTCGTAAATCAAAATTTTGCTGGTTGGATTGGGCGGATTTTTAGTGGATCGAAGCTCATATCATGGAAAATTTGTTATAAAACACACTCGTAAGTCAAGGTACCACTGTGCTGTATTACATTAATCAGCATCGTCATGCATACACAGTAACACTGTCTTGAAACATGATGACCTCACAATGTCCGTGCTGCAGGGTTGGTCGTACACAGCATTACAGTTAATCTCCCAATGACAAAGATATCATTCCCTTTCACAGAAAACATTTTTTATTCACAAAATGAAAAGTTAATAAGAAATTTATGATATGTTTTGTAAGAAGTAGGAAAATAAACTGTGCTAATATACACAGTCAGGAATGTCCTCATGGAAACAAATGTTATGGTGGTGATTGCATTGTGTCCAGTGAAGCGTGAGATAGCTTGAGGTTCTGCTGGAGAATCTTCATTACGCTGTCCACCTTGTTCAATTCTCCAGGGCCATCAGCACCATAAGTTACAGTTGTTATGGTGTTCTGCTGTACATCTGGTCATTGCGACCAAATGACTCGATTTTTTATTTTTTATTTTTATCATACCATAAACATTTAAGGGGGGAACATTCGAGATGGAAAAATAATTGATGTGAATTAGGTTTTTCTTTTGCAAATTTTAAAATTTGTATGGAGATGTTTTGCGACTGCATATACAAGCGAATATTTTCTGACCTAAATAAATATATCGTTCGCAATTACTAAGAAGGTCTCAGGACAATTTTTGTTAAGGATTACAAGTAATTTGTGATTGGTTTGTGGATGTTTGGTGGGAAATGGAGATGGTGAGGAATGGAGAAGAAGTGTGCTGGTGCCTATTTTTAAGAACAAGGAGACGAGCAGAGTTATGGCAACTACAGAGGGATAAAGTTGATGAGCCGTACGATGAAGTTATGGGAAAGAATAGTGGAAGCTAGACTAAGGGCAGAGGTCAGCATTTGTGAACAGTTTGGTTTCATGCCAAGAAAGAACACCACAGATGCAGTGTTTGCTTTGTTAATAGAGAAGTACAGAGAAGGTCAGAGGGAGCTGCATTGTGTCTTTGTGGATCTGGAGAAAGCATGTGACAGGGTCCTGAGAGAGGAACTGTGGTATTGCATGAGGAAGTCTGGAGTGGTAGAGAAGTAAGTTAAAGTGGTGCAGGACATGTATGAGAGATGTAAGACAGTGGTGAGGTGTGCTGTCGGTGTGACAAAAGAGTTCAAGGTGGAGGTGGGAGTGCATTAAGGATCAGCTCTGAGCCCCTTTTTGTTTGCTATGGTGATGGACAGGTTGACAGACGAGGTTAGACAAGATTCCCCATGGACTATGATGTTTGCAGATGACATTGTGATCTGTAGTCAGAGCAGAGAACCAGTGCAGGAAAATCTAGAGCGGTGGAGGTATGCCCTGGAAAGGAGAGGAATGAAGGTTAGCCTCAGTAAGACAGAATGCATGTGTGTGAACAACAAGGACCTAAGAGGAATGGTGAGGTTACAGGGAGCAGAGATAAAGAAGGTGGAGGATTTTAAGTACCTCGACCCAACAATCCAGAGCAATGGAGAGTGTGGAAAAGAAGTGAAGAAGCATGTGCAGGCAGGTTGGAATGGTTGGAGAAAAGTGTACGTACGGTGTGATATGTGATAGGAGGGAATCGGCAAGAATGAAAGGAAAAGTGTACAAGACGTTGTTGAGGCCAGCGATGTTGTATGGTTTCGAAACAGTGGCACTGAGGAAACGACAGGAGGCAGAGCTGGAGGTAGCGGAGATGAAAATGTTGAGGTTCTCTTTGGGAGTAACGAGGATGGATAGGATCAGGAATGAGTACATCAGAAGGACAGCACATGCAAGAGGTTTTGGAGACAAAGTCAGAGAGGCTAGATTGAGATGGTTTGGACATGTACAGAGGAGGGATAGTGAGTATATTGGTAGTAGGATGCTGAGGTTGGAACTACCAGGCAGAAGGCCCAGAGGAAGACCAAAGAGGAGATTTATGGATGTGGTGAAGGAGAACATGAAGGTAGTTGGTGTAAGAGAAGAAGATACAGAGGATAGGGTGAGATGGAGGTAGATGATTCGCTGTGGCGACCCCTGAAGGGAACAACTGAAAGGAAAATAAGAAGATTATCACCAACAAAACAAATAAAAGGCAAATGATAAGAAAATATACAGAATATGGCTGACACCAATAAGTCTCAAATTTTCCACATGGAAGTCTTCAACTTGTCTCTATTCCTTGTGACTGGGTCAAACATATTACTTGCCAATGCAAGGACCATTTGCGACCTTCTCGTGATGTGTGGCCTGTTTGAGAAGAGCTTGAGACGAGTCATCATCAGAGCCGCGTTTTGTGACATTCGTTTGAAATTTTTGGGTTGGGTTCATGGGTCCAAAATGTGATGCCAGGAATGTCACACCGCAAATTTGAGAATCAAAAGCGACAGCCATGATTTGCCATTCTATTTTTTGTCACATCTCTAGTGTGATCAGTGTTAAGAGGCTTCGTCCGTGTGGTCTTGTGAAAACTTTAGTTGTGCTTCAAGGTGTTGATTTTGGAGCCGGAGCTGTTTTATCGGTTGCCATCCCTTTATTCCATGCCAGTTAAATCCTTTGACCATATATAGAGTGTCACCAGTGACCATTTTTTTCTGGAAGCTTCCTGTTCATGGCAGACCTGCGCTTTGGTGGTTCCTGGGATGTTCTTGACCATCGGAGCCAATTTCTTCTCAGCTGAAGGTGACAGTTTGGGTTTTCTTCAAGTGAAATGGCTTTGCAGAGTGTTTAAACTTTGCAGTAACTTGGACTTCCATAGTTTACTAGTTTGACCTGATGATCTTGGAATCTGCAGTTTTTTCGAAATGGATCCGAGAGACATTAAATAAATAAATAAATAAAATGTGTACAGAAGGATGGGAGGTTATAAATAACTGGCAGGAATAGATGGAGCTAAATGTACATATAGAGGAGCACAACTTTTTTGAGAGGGGGAAAAAATAAATATACCTTTAATGGAGTGTGAGGTTATCAGTGGGCTGAATAATTCACTCAAAAAATAGTACACTCAAGCTAAGAGCTGGGCAGTGTGTGTGCAGAAGTGTGTAGGATGTGTGTGCATGTTATCAAATAAAATAGGGTTACCAGGTTCAGTGTGTTTGTGTGTGTGTGTGTGTGTGTGTGTGTGTGTGTGTGTGTGTGTGTGTGTGTGTGTGTGTGTGCGTGTGTGTGTCTCTGAGGCGATGATATGTTTATTTTCTTCTATTCAGTTTGGTTGCGGGGGGGGGGGGGGGCACTTCCGCCTGACAGCTAGAAGGTCCTGGGTTCAAACTCCATTCCTGGCAAGGGTGCTTCCGTAGGGAGATAGCATGTCCATTGTGTGCTTGCTTGGGTTTTCTCTGGGTAATGCATGTACACACCACGAATGCCAGTGAGGAAAAGCTCATGGTGAGCTTCACAAGGCCAGTGCTTTTCAAATAGTGGGGTGTGATGCCAGGGGGGGCACATATGACCCTAGGAAACATGCTTTTCTGCCATACTGTACTAGAATTAAGTGTAATTACGCACCCTCTACTGTAGGTGGCAGTGGCACTCTCACTGTGTTCCCGATGGTGTTGGGAAAAAGCACTGAGCAAACGATATGAAGTCCAGTGCATACTATTTATAGTCGCGTGCGGGGCACTGGGATGTGTGTGAAATGTTCTTTTTTTATTCTTATACGGGGTGTCACAGGAAATAATTGAGAGGCACTGCACAAGGCGTTCGCAGAGCATTGAGGAATACAAGCGAAAAAATACGAGGCTAATCGGTCCGGAAAAGCCATTTCCCCAGCAGAGCTTGTAAATCAAAACTTTGCTTGTTGGATGGGGCAGATTTTAGGTGGATTGAAAGGTTGTATCATGGAAAATCCATTATAAAAGACACTTCTAAGTCAAGTACCGCTGTATATCAGTTCAAGTTCAGTAATTGAGCAGAAAAGAACAAGATGCTAGTCTTCCAACCTCGGAATGGTTCCAGCACCTTGGATCCAAAATTAAATCCCTTTGAGCTTGTTTGGGATGAAGTGAACAGAAAAGAGAAGGCAACGCCAAGAACAACTGCCACACTTGTGTAGGAAATCCTGTACCAGTTCTGGTGAAAACTTCCAGATACCTGGGTTTACACTGCGGCATTATGTCCACTGTCTCCTCCATTTGAGAGAGAGTCATGATGAGCATGAGGGGTCGTGGGTTCAAATCAGGATTGTCTTTTTTATTTTTCAACATTTTCTACCTAATTTATTTGTACCCAATGCCCACCCATCAGATGTTACTTTCCCTATCACACAACCACCACAAACCAGGGAGGAGAGAAAGCATGTACACGCCCCTTCTGTGACATGCGATACCAGCCATTCAGTTTTTTTTTGTTTTGTTTTTTAACTGCAACGAATGCGCACTTAGGTCCGGTCTAACATAGTCCACCCCTAATACAAATGAGCTCACAGATGGCCACGATTGGCTCACGATCGTTATGAGTGATGTGGACATTAGCGGATGCCGTCACTCCAGTGAGATCTCGGCCAATCAGCTCCCAGTCTCACGGTCACGGATAGCTGTGGCGCTAACCCGGATTGGAACTTGTGATCTCTAGGTTAATAGCCACACACCTTGTCGATGGGTTGGGAGCCCAAATCGTGATGATCTTGAGAAAACTTGTTGGAATCGTGATGATCACACTGATTGTTGCAAAATCATTGATTGTCAAAAGTTTTGCCGTTATTATTCTGATTTCTTACCATTTAATTCCACTCAAGATTGAACTTGGGAATCATAATAAATCGCAGTAGAGCTTACCAGACCATAAACAAGCGTAACAGACCTTGATGCACCATTATTGGGGATCTTGATGAACTTGGCAGCACGATATCTTTAAGTTTAATCTCTTGAATGCGTTCCGCCTCCTTTTTATATCCAATCATGCTCCAGGCGCTCATAAATCGTGTCGCTTCACGCTTCCTGAAATTGCAGCGTTCGCGGACATCGTGCCCCAGTACAAACCCAGGGGAACAACATTTGATTTCCTTCTTGGAAAGAATCCCATGGGCGTGTCAGCTGTAATATCTGTGAAAGCTGGCTGCTGTGAGTAAAAAAAAAATCCTCAACTGCTTTTTTTACCCCTCAAATAGGTTTTTGCTCTCTGGTTTAATTTCACATATGAGACAATAAATATTGTCCAATTTAAGAAACGATTAAAGCTTTTTATCAGTATACACACACACACACACACACACACACACACACACACACACACACACACACACACAGTACAGCACATAGCCACACACACAGCACAGTGCGCATACACACACACACACACACACACACACACACACACACACAGCACAGTACAGCACGTAGCCACACACACACACACACACACACACACACACACACACATACACACACACACACACACACACACACAGCACAGTACAGCACATAGCCACACACACACACACACACACACACACACACACACACACACACACACACAGCACAGTACAGCACATAGCCACACACACAGCACAGTGCGCCATACACACACACACACACACACACACACACACACAGCACAGTACAGCACGTAGCCACACACACACACACACACACACACACACACACACACATACACACACACACACACAGCACAGTACAGCACATAGCCACACACACACACACACACACACACACACACACACACACACACACACACACACACACAGACACACAGCACAGTGCGCGCACATTCACACACACACACAGAGCACACATTAAATACTGCACTTGATTTTATATAACTAATATTAATCTATATGATGTACACCTCATATAATTTAATCTTTTTGTAGTTCACATCAGTTCGTTCAATAATTAAAAAAAAATTTAATTATTATAAATAATCCACCTGTGAGTAATTGTGTGTTTGTTTGTGTCTGTGTGTGTTTTTACTCTCATATCTTCTGAAGCATGTTCACATCCACCTACAAACACTTCATACTGAGACCTTGACGTGGGTTTTAAAACTCATTACACATTAAGTGAAACTTTACCCTCAAATGTCACTACTAAAATAAAAACATGTCACACACGGGGTTTTCAAAATGTCACTTCATATCACATCACATCAGTCCGTGTGTCTGCGCTTCGACCCGGTCGTGGTGGTTCTTCTACTGCCGACATTCGGCAATACCCCGGATCACAACCCCATTCAGAGGGAATTTTAAAAATCTGCATAATTTGCAAAGCATTCGGATGGAAAATGGAGCTCGAGTTCATGACTGGATATTTGAATTATCATAAATGTTTCTGACCAAAAGTGAAAACCGCCAGAAACGAAGGGTGAGTCAGTTTGATGAAAACAAAGTATGTTCAGTATTAAGAGATGTTTGGATTTGCAGAAAAAACGGACATACACACACACACACACACACACACACACACACACACACACACACACACACACACACACACTCATATATATATATAAATATATATATATATCCATACACACAGAAACATATACATATACACACACATATACACATACACACATTTATATACACACACAAGCAAAGTAAAGAAAAGTAAGAAAGTCCTTCTCAAAAAATTAGCATATTGTGATAAAGTTCATTACTTTCTGTAATGTACTGATAAAAATTAAACTTTCATATATTTTAGATTTATTGCACACCAACTGAAATATTTCAGGTCTTTTATTGTTTGAATACTGATGATTTTGGCATACAGCTCATGAAAACCCAAAATCCCTATCTCAAAAAAATTAGCATATTTCATCCGACCAATAAAAAAAGTGTTTTTAATACAAAAAAGTCAACCTTCAAATAATTATGTTCGGTTATGCACTCAATACTTGGTCGGGAATCCTTTTGCAGAAATGACTGCTTCAATGCGGCGTGGCATGGAGGCAATCAGCCTGTGGCACTGCTGAGGTGTTACGGAGGCCCAGGATGCTTCGATAGCGGCCTTAAGCTCATCCACAGTGTTGGGTCTGGTGTCTCTCAACTTTCTCTTCACAATATCCCACAGATTCTCTATGGGGTTCAGGTCAGGAGAGTCGGCAGGCCAATTGAGCCCAGTAATACCATGGTCAGTAAACCATTTAGCAGTGGTTTTGGCACTGTGAGCAGGTGCCAGGTCGTGCGGAAAAATGAAATCTTCATCTCCATAAAGCTTTTCAGCAGATGGAAGCATGAAGTGCTCCAAAATCTCCTGATAGCTAGCTGCATTGACCCCGCCCTTGATAAAACACAGTGGACCAACACCAGCAGCTGACATGGCACCCCAGACCATCACTGACTGTGGGTACTTGACACTGGACTTCAGGCATTTTGGTATTTCCTTGTCCCCAGTCTTCCTCCAGACTCTGGCACCTTAATTTCCGAATGACATGCAAAATTTGCTTTCATCCGTAAAAAGTACTTTGGACCACTGAGCAACAGTCCAGTGCTGCTTCTCTGTAGCCCAGGTCAGCCGCTTCTGCCGCTGTTTCTGGTTCAAAAGTGGCTTGACCTGGGGAATGTGGCACCTGTAGCCCAGTCCACTGTTTCCACAGGCCCCCCCAAGGTCTGGAATCGGCCCTTCTCCACAATCTTCCTCAGGGTCCAGTCACCTCTTCTGGTTGTGCAGCGTTTTCTGCCACACTTTTTCCTTCCCACAGACGTCCCACTGAGGTGGCTTGATAGAGCACTCTGGGAACAGCCTATTCGCTCAGAGATTTCTTTCTGTGTCTTACCCTCTTGCTTGAGGGTGTCAATGATGGGCTTCTGGACAGCAGTCAGGTCGGCAGTCTTACCCATGATTGCGGTTTTGAGTAATGAACCAGGCTGGGAGTTTTTAAAAGCCTCAGGAATCTTTTGCAGGTGTTTAGAGTTAATTGGTTGATTCAGATGATGAG
>CM045738.1:48237296-48264796 GCA_024760905.1 Plotosus lineatus
AAAATAAAATATGATTTTTTTTCAAATTCAAGACATAGGTACATGTTTTTATTGGGGCACCAAAATGAACCGTGCATTAACATCACTGTGTTCAAAAAACAAAACCAATCCAATGCACAAACTCCCCATCACAACTACTTACATTATTATGTGAGGTGTGAGTGTGTGCACGCGCGTCTGTATATGGGTGTACTTGTTTTAGTTACATCTTCTGCATTATTTTTGAATAGTCGTTATTATAAGCATTTCTAGTATTGAATATGTATTTATTGATATTATATACACATATACATGTACATATACGTCAGTCAGCAGGAGCTGATCCTACTTCACAAATCATGCAGATAGGATGCTGACTAGCATCACGTTACGTATGAATCCATGTTGTACATATTCGTCCGACCACTTTCTTTTTTTTTTGCTCATCATACTATGGATTAAAACATTAAGAAAAAAAATCACACGACGTACCATCACAACAGTCACAACTCGACTACTGGCAACACCAAATTTCCTGCAGCACAGATTCACCAAGAAATGTAGCGTGATCACCTGCAGCCAATGATGGCCAAGCGGGTGTCTGGCCCTCCGCCGAACCCCTGAGACTGACTCACCGAACCCCTAGGGTTCGATCGAACCCAGATTAAGAACCACTAGTCTAGATGAAGGCAGGTTTCACCCTGAATGGTTCACCAGTCCATCGCAGGGCAAACACACTCACAACCATAAACACTCACAGTTAGGGGCGACTTGGATTGGCTGATAAGCCTAATGCTACCCTTGCTGAGCTCGGGACGAGAACCCAGGACCATCTTGCTGTAAGGTCGATATGCTAAGCACTATGCCACTATAACTCAATACAGATGTGTATCGGAAGAAATTAAAGGGCGTGACTGAGGCAGAATTGGAGCAGCAATTAATCCTTTAATGCCCAAATGATTTTTTGCATTAAAAAAAAAATGATCACTAGTTTTTCCCGAGTCAAAAAATCCTAAGGAAACTCCCCGATATAACAAATAATCACACTCGCAAATTTGTGAATGACACAATCCTGCGCACTCAAGGTCGTCTCACAGCTGACTGAGGTACGTGGGACCAAGCTGTGTTGCATCAGGCGACACCACAACAAGTATTGAACATGTTCTGAACAGCAGCAGCACTGAGTACAATGTATCCTCACATTTTTTGAAAGAGGTCCTGCCATATGGTCCTGTTGGGCATTTGAAGGGTTGAGGCAAATCAGGAAGTTAAAAAGAAAAATTAAGTGAAAGCTGGTATTGTCGCCATAGACATAAACACGAGATCAGACAAGACCATTTGCATGATGTGCCTTTGGTGGCCACCATATTACCAAGAACTAAAATCTGCCATTTCAAGAAGATGGGTGTTAAACGCCATGTCTCAGCTTTTGAGGACTAACATTTCACTTGTTAGGATTCTATCTGCAAAGTACAGTGGTATCTCGACTTACGATTGTAATCCATTCCGAGGGCAAGCTCATCAGCCAAAAAGTTTGTTAGATGAAACAATTATTCCCAACAGAAAACTAATTAATCCATTCCAACCCCGTCCCAAACTCATATAACCTGCCACAAACATGTATATTTGACCCAATATATTAAAGATAAACATTTAAAAACAAATATTTCATAATAATAATAATAATAATAATAATACATGTAAATTAACACTAATAATAATTAGTAATAAATAATAATAAAACAAGAATAAACAATAAGTCAACTTCCAATCATTGACTGCGGCTGTCACATGGACAGGCATCTGCCAAGATGCCACGTGGACAGGCATGAGGTGGTGTGTAACAGAGAAGGACGAGGAGGAGGAGAATATTCTGCATTGGCACGCTTTGAATGGCAGCGAGGAAAAACTCGTGGTGACCTCCCACAAGGCCTGGCGAACATGCTTTTTTGCCATACTGTACTAGAATTAAGTGTACTTGCACATCCTCTACGGTAGGTGTCAGTGGCGCTTTATCAGCTTGGAAATGCCATTTCCCCAGCAGAGCTTGTAAATCAAAATTTTGCTGGTTGGATGGGGCAGATTTTTGGTGGGATTGAATCTCGTATCATGGAAAATTCGTTATAAAAGACACTCGTAAGTCAAGATACTGCTGTAACTACATTCTTTATTATCTTTTTCAATTAAAAAAAACCCTAAAGTCCAAGTTTATTTAATTTTATTTGTATTGTGGTATTTTACTAGAACGTATGACAATATTATTTAAACTAAAGCATAAAATGGGGCAAATGGATAAAGCCGAGTTGGCAGGGGTAACCGGTCTCTGGTAAGATGGCGGCCACTTTCAGCATGTTTCAAATACACGTGATATCCCAAGTTGCATCGGTCTTGTGTTTATGTCCATGATTATCCCCAAACCGCTTTACGTATATTTAATTAGTATCTGGGATCCCAGCGTTTTTTGGGGGTTTTTTGAGTTGTGCATCAGTTTGAATCTGTGAAACACAACACGAAGTTCATTTGCAAGCAGATAAAGTGTGAATATAACTTGTTGTCTGTAATGTGGTTTGAAATGTCGTTTGTATTGTTGTCACCATGTTCCCTGTAAAGCTTTAAAATAAGCGCTAATTAGGTCATCACGGGATCATGGATTGTGTGTTCCCATGGATTGTGATGGGAACGCTTTATTCACACGTAAGCGTATGGGAATCACCATCATTTTCAGCAGTTCTAAATCTGAACTGTTTGACGGAGAGCTGGGTGAGATTCCCAAACGACTAAAGTGAAGGTGTTAAAGCTGCAGTATGTCGGTGTGACACTCGGGTTTATCGATTTCAAAGAAGGAAAGAAAGAAAGAAAAGCCGATTTACGATGCTGCCGTCTGTACTCATCTACTAGACATATTGATTTTCTGTGCTGCCTAAAAGGACAGTTAGAGGTGCTATGTATTTCTTGTGTTTCCCCCCTGAAGCCCTTTTATCTCCATTGTGTTGCTTTATTTCCAAAAATACGCTTAGATAGAATTTACACTGGAGGTTCATTCAGTAACCTGCAATCTCTCCATCAGTCTAAGTGCTCCGAAAGTTTTCAAGCACAGCTGCTTCTCAGACTCTGATTCTGGTGATCGATATATTTGATTCACACACACACACACACACACCCACACACACACACACACACACACACACGCGCACACACACACAGCACACACACACACACACACAACACACACACACACACACACACACACACACACACACACACACACACATACACACACACACACACACACACACACACACACACAGCGCTGATACAAATTGAAATAAAACCAGTGAGTAGTGTCTGTAAATGATGGACGAACTCCAGGTCCTGGTGGAAACATAACCCTGTCCAAATAAGGCTGTGGATCATGAATTACGAGTTAAATTTATTTTATCAGTTAAGCAAAAAAAAATTACAATTAGATATAATCCACATGTGTACTTTGGCACAAATTTGAATACAACTCAGGATTTTTATTTTTGCATGAACTAGAAAATGGTTTTATCACATTGTTAGGTTTGCAGGGAGGTTGGAGACTATCTCAACCAAGACTGGGCATAGGCGATGTATACCCTGAACAGCTCGCCAGGCGATTGCAGGGGAAAATGCACACAACCATCCACATTGGAAACAGACATTTTGCCTAATGTGAATGTCTTTGCACTGTGGGAGGAAATCTGAGTACCAGGAGGAAACCCGCACAAACACAGGGAGAATGCATCATATATAATACATATAATTTATAGTGTGTGTGTGTGTGTGTGTGTGTGTGTGTGTGTGTGTGTGTGTGTGTGTGTGTGTGTACGTGCATGCGTGCGTGCATGTGTGTGTGTGCACAGCAGTGTGTGCGCGCAGCAGTGTGTGTGTGTTTGTGTGTGATGATGGATAAGGTACAGGCTTGTGTGTGTGTGTGTGTGTGTATATGTGTGTGTGTGTGTACATGTGTGTGTATATACATGTGTGTACATGTGTGTGCGTGTGTGTGTGTGTGTGTGTGTGTGTGTGTGTACGTGTATGTGTTTTTTTTCTTCTTCCTCTCAGGGGAAAATTATAGTGTACTGTTTCCTGAGTAAGTCTTTCATCCCGTGATCGTTTGAACCCATCCTGATCGACCCGTTGTCGATTTTGAAGGTAGATGCTGCCTCTGGTTGTGGGGGCGGGAACTTTTTAATCACTTTTACTCACTGTATGTAGTCAGTTTTATTACTTTGAGAATGAAGAAGTGAATCATCTGGAATCTTTAAGAGATATTGTGAGGCAGTATTGATTAAATTATTATTTTAGTCAGCATGTTGCATTGGGCGGCAGGGTGTAGTACTGGATAGCATAAGAAGGTCCCGGGTTGTGTGGCGTTTACACGCTCTACTTGTGCTCACATGGGTTTGTTCTGGATACTCAGGTTTCCTCCAACATTCCAAAAGACATGCACATTAGGATAACTGTCCGTTTGTTTAGATTTTTTTTTTTTTTGTGTGTGTGTGTGAGTGTGTGTGTGTGTGTGTGTGTGTGTGTGTGTGTGTGTGTGTGTGTGTGTGTGCGCGCGCTCTAGTAGTGGTGAGCTGAGCATTTTATTTGATAATAATGATTCAAAACACCATCTCTTGATTGAAATCATTCAATCCAGTACTGATGTTGAGTCAACTGTTTAGTACTTTTCTACATCATCAAACTTTTATTTATGAACGAATATTAACCCAAAATGGGCAGCCCACTTCATCAACCCTCCCCTCGCCCTTGAGTAGAGGTCTGAAATGGCTCATTTTTACATCAGCCTTATTTTGCTCATTTTCTACGTCTTGGATAAAATAATGCACGATAAAAATCAAACCACTTCCTGAAGTCTGTGGTCCATTTTCTACAAACGCTTTACAGATGTAAAAGAAGCCACTTTTTTTTTTTTTTAAACAAAAATGCCCCATAATTCCACGAGCTGGTATAAACCGGTTAGACATAAAGGCTGTTTTTTTGTATTTTTGTTTGTGTGTTTGTTTGTCAGGTGGTGACTGTCTTATTCATAACCCAAATAAAATGTAACACTGAACAGCGATGATGGAATGTCCTGAACTGGTTTGCATCTAGGTGATACAATGGTGCAGTTTATAGCACATCCGTCTCACAGCAAGAAGGTCCTGGGTTCGCTTCCCAGCTTGGGCGTTTCTGTGTGGAGTTTGCATGTTTCCCCGTGCTTGGGCGGGTTTCCTCCAGTTGCCTTGGTTTCCTCCCACAGTCCAAAAATATGAACAGTAGGTTAATTGGCTGCTCCAAATCTCCCCTAGGTGTGAATGGTTGTGTGAGTGTTGGCCCTGTAATGGCCTGGTGAGCTGTCCGAGGTGTACCCCGGAGTCGGCTGAGATGGACACCAGCCTTCCAGTGACCCAAATTAAGATTAAGCAGTTCAGAAAATGAATAATTTGGATATTAAACCATAAACAAATACCATATTTCATTGTGATTTCAGCTATAGAATAGTTGAACAGAAGCGAATACTTTCGGCAAAGTTTAGAAACGATATAACATTTTCTATTATTAAAAATATTGAAAAATTTAACATAGCTCACCTGCACACACACACACACATACAGTATCTACATCTCGATCTGGCGGAATATCACAGCAAGCTACGTTTCGAAAAAGTTACACTAATCACCTGCCCATTCATGGTTCACCGGTCACAGCCCCGCATACTCGGGGATTAGTGGCAGCCCCGGAAATTACTGGCACGTCATTCAAATTTAGCCAATGTCTGAGAGCGTTTGTTTCTCCCTCCTGCTGATTGGTTGCAGATGATGTGTACACCTCTTTTTTTCTCCTTCACGCACATGTCATCAACATGATTGCTTGAATTGTGAATTCACGTTTTTTTTTTCCTGTGTTTTTAATGATTATTTAAGCGCTATGATGTCACTCAAACGCCCTGCATCTTCTCTAGCTTTTGGTAAGGAACCTAAGTGCTTTATTTATTCATAAATATTATCACAGTACAAAATTTAAAAGTTTTTATTGAGTTGATTATTGATTTTAAAGTTTTAATGAGTAAGACTGGCGAGAGAACGGGTTTAACAAGCAGATTTGAACGCATGGAATATCATACATAGGGCTTTACAACTACATCAATAATTTGCGGATTTTCGGGATCCCCGGGTAGAGGCGGAACTGAACCCCCGCGAATAACGGGAGGTTACTGTAGTTTGCTAACTTAGTTTGAAGTAATATTTCTCAGTTGTATCTACGAACTTAAATGAATAAATCTTTTTTTCTTAATTGGACAGAGTGTGTCTTTGGTAGTAAACTCATATTACAAATGGGTTTGAATCCATAGAACGGTGATCCCCGAGATAATACTACTCCCATAATTGATTTGAACACGTATATAACTTTAGTCTACAGACGCTCAGTACTACACAAAAGAGTTTTTTAGTACAAACTTATATACATAGAATACTGCGTCAGGATATTAAAAAAATTGATTTACAAGTTTTCATTTCCCTCCCCAGAATTAAATGTTACGGGAAAGAAAGTAATGACTATATGTTAGCAAAGAAAGCAGCATATTATGCAAGCGATCACGCCACAGACTAAAAAAAGTCATGAAGACTGTTTTGCATAAAAAAGTAAGTGCGGCAGTGACAGGCTCCAGAACTGTGGTTGGTTTTGCAAGATTCTCAGTATAACGTACCAGCTCGTTTTCTTATCAATCTACACACATTATTTTTACCTCAGGTTACTTAAAAGTAATTTAAAAAAGCAAAGGGGTGTCACATAAATATAGGCATTATATAAATTATAAAATTTAAAATCATATAAAGCACATATAATTATCATAATAATTTTGAAGTACTTCATTTAATGCAGATACTTGGGACATTTTAATGTTTACACCCAGTGTGTCAATAGCCAAAGAGAAGAAAATAAAATAAAAATAAACTTTGAATTCGGAGTAAGCCAGTGCTTCACTTATTTACATCCGGGTGTGTACAATACCAGCAGCAAACAAGCAAGTGTCCATGACCAGAAACCTCAAAGAGGCTATTTAATGTGTGAATATATAAATAAATAGCTGCCGTATGAATATTATCAACTGGGTGCCGGTAGACACTCCCTCGAATTTATTATTCTTGAAGGAATCGGTATTTCCTTGCACCTGATTAATACTTATACTTATACACTACAATACATGTAACAAACACAGTTTTACATAGCCTGTTACTATGAATGAGAAGAATTATTAACAACTGAAATTTGGATACGGAAATATGCTCATAATTGTGACATCACAACTATGCAGTGTGTGTGTGTGTGTGTGTGTGTGTGTGTGTGTGTGTGTGTGTGTGTGTGTGTGTATATGTGTGTGTGTGTGTGTGTGTGTGTGTGTGTGTGTGTGTGTGTGTGTATACACTCACACATATATGCATAAAATGTAAGTATGCATACACACACACACACACACACACACACACACACACACACACACAGTGATATCTGTGATTCAATATTTATCAAACAAGACGAGCCTGTTTGTAGCAGTGTGTACTGTTTTTACCCATCAGGCAATGCTTGTGCATGAAAGAAGCATAGCCATAAATAGGGGGAATAAAACGAGACCAGAAATAGAAAAGCCCGAGCGGAAATATGACTGCTTACACCGGGGCTTTACTCATATTCATTACAAGAGCATTGAGCATTCTCACTACTGAAATGAGTATTGTACTAGAACACCAACTTATTTAATTACACTTATATTTTTTTTACAGCCTTTCTTGACTGCAAAGAAAGAAACGGTGAGAATGGGGTGACCATATTGTTGTTGTTATTATTATTATGATTGTTATTATTATTATTATTATTATTATTATTAACAGTAGTATTAGTATTACTGTTATTGTTTTTACACTGTGACCCTCAGTTCAGCCAGCCTCATATTAATCTGAGAGAAACACTTATATATATATGAATCCCTCACTTTCCGTGGTTAATTGGGTCTTAGATCCCCCCGCGACTGCTGAATTCTGTGAAGTAGGATCAACCTCCCCCGACTGACGTATACGTACATGTATTTGTGTATATAATATCAATAAATACATATTCAATGCTATAAATGGTTATAATAACAATTAAACATTCAAAAATAATCCATAAGATGTAAATAAAATATAAAAATGCGCACCTCACATAAAAATGTAAATAGTTTTGGTGGGGGGTTTTGGGTTGTTTTTGTTTGTTTGAGTTTTTTGTTTTTTTGCATAATTGGCATAATATATCACTTTCTTACAGTGAGAAACTCATTTCTAAAAATAACAATGGCTTCTTTGATCAAACGTGTGTGTGTGTGTGTGTGTGTGTGTGTGTGTGTGTGTGTGTGTGTGTGTGTGTGTGTGTGTGTGTGTGTGTGAGCAAACACAAATCCAAACTCAAATGTGACTAAAACTCGACCAGATGACATTTGTAATACACCTTCCAGAGATTGATCATCTAATTATCCTGGTTTTCAATTTTTATTTCACTGCTTGCCTCTGCACACTTCTCACATGTACTGTAAAAAGGTAGTGGCCAAATAAATCTGTAAATAAATGAATCAGAGAATGAATATCTAAACAAACTCCCTTTTATTTCAAAAGTATTTAATTAGCCAAGACATTTCATTCAGCGTTTTTCTTTTTTCTTTTTCCAATGAATTATTGAGCTTAATTTGTTGTAAACTGTTTATCTGGGGTATTTTTAACCTTTTAAAAAAAGTGATTTTTTTTTTTTTTAAAGGATTCTTTGGTTGTTCATCTTTAAAAACCACAAGCTAAAATGTCTTTTATTTCTGGTTATCACTTCATGTTGGCTGAATACAAAGGTTTTCTGCAAAAGCTACCCCATCTCACAGGCTGAGTGTCTCTTTTTCACCTGTTTTATATCTTGTTTCGGCTATTTATCCACATGACCAGAGGAATGATAACTTGTAAACAAAAAGAAACAAAAAAGACTTAAGTGGCAGCACAGCACCGATTCGTAAAAAGCCCAAGCTAAAGTGTTAAACAGATTAGTCATTCGGTTCCAAAAGAGATAAAACAAGGGCAGTGCTTCAAACGGAATATATATGAAGCAGGGTACAGCTGTGTAAATATTCAGCAATCACTGCCAGTGTAAAGAATTTTTGAGTCACGATCAAATTTAGTCATGTAGTCTTCCTTTAATTATTTGTGGTTCTCGAATGCAGCAGCAGGATGACCACAAGTAATTATCTTATTATTGAACAAGCACAACATGATTAATAAATACATCCTACAAGTCACAACAGGCAGCAAGCCGATGTAGCACATTTTATCTCACATGTTTAAAATGATTCTTTTTCCATCAACATGAAATGCGTTTTCTACACACATTTACTTTTTTTTATCACTTTAGCATCGATACCACATGCCATGAATATCCAGTAAATGTTTATATTGATCAAAAAACAAAACATACTTTTCACTGCTCACGCCAGCTGTGTCTGTGTTGTTGGTCACCATCTCGATTGAAGTTCTTAAGGTCTGTACTTTCGTCACTGGATTGCATATGACCAAAGTTTATGTTCTACAGATCACTGATAATGATTGGCATGTCCGTCACACAGAAAGAAGGCCCTGGGTTCGAATACTTCCTGTGTTTGTGTGAGTTTTTTTCAAGTACTTCAGTTTCCTGCCACAGTCAAAAGACATGCCTATCAGGCTAATTTGCTTTTTCAAATTGTTCCTTGGTGTGTGTTTGTGTATGTGTGTGTATGTGTATGTGTGTGTGTGTGTGTGTGTGTGTGTGTGTTTGTGTGTGTCTGTTGATCTGGTGAACTGTTCAGGGTGTACTCCACTTTTGATCATTGTTGGCTCACCCTAATAAGATCAAGTGGCTTAGCAAATGAGTAAGTGATTGAGATCATTGTACGTGGCGAATAGTTCATGCGTACAGGAATAAGCAAATGGTATCAGAAGGATAGGTTGACTGATTGACATTTTATTTCCAAAAGGAAACCCCGATAAAGGAAGTGCCCATGTCAGGCTCAGACTCCGATTTTTAACTGGCAGGTGTGGGTTCATATCCGTCTTAAGGTTTTGAGTGTGTTCTGGATGCTTTTCTGCTCACTGTGTGTACAGTGTGCTTATTTGAGTTACTGCAGCCTTCCTGTGAGCATCAACCAGCCTGCTCTCTGCTGACCTTTTCAATAAATTTCCACTGGAACGACTTTCAGTCACTGGATGATTTCAGTTTTTCGCACCATTTTGTGTAAACCTGAGAGACTGCCGGGTGTTAAAACTCGACTCAAGCCCATTTTAAGTCAACAGGCATGTCACATCCACAGTCAGTCAGGTCGGACTTTTCCCTCAGTCTTAATTAATATTTCCTGAAGTGCATGATCTGGAACAAGCATTCTGATAACAGGACTCACTGATCAAAGAATTGCACTAATGAGCAGATGTTGTTCCTAATAAAGTGGCCGGACAGCATGTCTTCATATCCCATGTTACAGATGTTGGTCATGCTCACTTTCAACAGATAATTCTTCTGCAGTGTGTGTATGTTATTTGTCTCAGACTGGTATCCCCATGTAAACCCCCCCCCCACACACACACACACACACACACGCACACACATGTTCTTTCCCTTGAATGTATGGGCTCAGTTTCCATGGCGACAGCAGCAGCGCTGTAGACGAAGGAGCAGATGTGGCGTAGAAACATCAGAGAGTTTAATTTAGAGACATTAGAGAAACTCCCACACACACACACACATTCATTGGCACATACACACACACACACACACATACACACACTGAGTAATGAAATGAGAACACTTAACTATCTGTCTGATTTTCCTTCTTTTATTTGTTCTGTTTCTCTATCTCTCTCTCTCTTTTGCCCCTCTCTCTCTTTCTCTCTCTCTCTCTCTCTCTCTCTCTCTCTCTCTCTCTCTCCACACTTCAATTCTTGCTCCTCAACCCTCACCTCTCTCTAGCCACATCTCTATGCTTCATTTCGTATCACCCTCCTCTTTCTCTTTTTCTCTTTTCGTCTTCATCTGTCTCTCTGCTCCTCCCATCCATATTTATCCCCATTTCTTTCTTCCTCTCCCTCTCACCATGTCAACTCATTCTGTCTGCATATACCCTTTGCTCTCTCTCTCTCTCTCTCTCTCTCTCTCCTTCTCTCTCTCTCTCTCTCTCTCTCTCTCTCTCTCTCATTTTCACGCAAACTCCTCCGCACACCCTGTGGCGAGCTTATGGCAATCAGGGGTGGGTGGTGAGCAGCTCGTTCAATTGCTACGGTAACGGTGACTGACGGCTGGACCCAATGGTGTGAAGTGTGTGTGTGTGTGTGTGTGTGTGTGTGTGTGTGTGTGTGTGTGCTGTCTGAAGTGTTCACGCGGATGGTGACGACTTGTCGGATTCCCACTTTGTTTCAACGATCCGAAAAAATGGCTTGCATTTACATTTTCAAAGGGCAGACATATTTCCTTTTGCGGTGTGTGTGTGTGTGTGTGTGTGTGTGTGTGTGTGTGTGTGTGTGCATCAGGTATAGATTTGTGTGTTGGTTAGCAATTCGTATTGTGGGAATCACATGTAAGTTATATTTAGATCTGCTCTGAGACTCAAGTATTGGCTGGATTGGTGACTTGGTCACTGTGTTTTCCCCCTCAATACTCTCCCCCTGTCTCTCTCTCTCTCTCTCTCTCTCTCTCTCGCTCTCCCTCCCGCTCTCTCTCTCTCTCTCTCTCTCTCTCTCTCTGTTATCTCTGTTGTACATGAATGATATGCAAGGTTGCCCTTATCCCAAATGAGCTCAGAAATGCTGGTTTCCTAAAGTTTCCTTCTTTCATGTCCTGTACATTTCCGCTGTAAATCTTCACTCTCACTTTGGTCACATGTTCAGTGGTTTCTGACTCATTATTGTACATTTGACAAAAAAAACCATATAATAACATGATGACTGATTTCTCTCTGGGAAGCACAGTGGAGTAGTGATCAGCATGTCTGCGTCACACCAAAAAGGTCCTGGGTTTGATTCCCTGACTTGGCAAGGACACTTCTACTTGAGGTTTCCATGTTCAGCCTGCAATTGTCTGTGTTTCCTCCGGGTACACCAGTTTCCTCCCGCAGTCTAAAGATATGCAAATTAGGCTAATTGGTTGCAAGTGTGATTGTGAATAGTTGTGTGTGAGTTACCCTGTGAATGGACTGGTGATCCAGACACGGGGTACCAGCCTTATTCCAGAGTCAGCTAAGATAGGCTTCAGCTTCCCCACCATGCTAATAGAATTAATGGGTCTGACAAATAAATAAGTGAAATCGTTAATTATTTCTCTCTCTTTTAATCTCTTTTTTCAGGTGAGCAATTCTGAGTACAGGTCCAAGTGAATTGCGAGCTTTTACGTGATGCTGTTCAGCCGAGAATCTTGTCATCATCCGGACCCCTCGTTCTCCCCATCAGCCCATGTGACCTAGTTTTGGCCCCTCAGGCCCGGGGGTGACCCCATGAATCCCAGCCTCCCCCCAAAAAAGCGCGAGTCCCGGCAAGGCTCGTCGGAACAGCGCCCCTCAGAGGATGAGTTCAAATACCCAGCACTGCTTCGACACCGGAGACACCATCTTTCTGAAGGGCGTGAAAATGAACCACGTGGCGATAAAGAACTCCTTCCACCTCCTCCACCTCCTCCTCCACCCCCAATTCCACATATTCCTTTTTCTCTGTCATGGCAGCTGCCCTACCACTCTTCACTTCACCATCCATACCTTACTGGCCAGGTGAGAGAAAGACGTGGCTCAGGTTCACCTTCCTGGAGAGATGGATCGAGTGGACGAAGGTCAGAAGGTGAAACGGAGCAGCCAATTCCTCACCACTCACGCTGGTTACGAGGAGAAATCAATTCCCTTGGTTTGCATCCGTCCATTTCAATGCCTACGTACAAGGGCAATTATGCAGTCGATTCCAGGGACATGTGGCCCTATTTCAGCCCCACGCGGAGAGAATATGCCACCTCTCTTTTCCCATCATCCTCTTGCTCACATCTCTTTCCCCAAACATCACTCTACCACAATGATTTTCTCTCAGAAAGTAGGCTCAGGTACTCAAGCAGGAGACCCAATGGTCTTGATGGACAACTCATTAGTTCACAATCCAGTGGAAGGGCAGACAGTGACTCTCAACCCCGAGCTGGTGGTTCCCACTCCAATGGAAGGAAGAGGAATCCTGAAGATCTGGTAGGGCGTGACACACGGAGGGTATCCCCATCCCAGGCAGGTCCTAATGCACATTCCTTCCATCAGAATACAGACAGGGACTCTCTGGCAATCCTAAAACCTCCAACACCCCATACCTACACCTCTGAAGTGCAAAAGACAAAGGCTCCTCATGAACCTTCCACTGGAAGTGCCTCCCAATCAGGAGCGCAAATCTACTATGCCCTGGGGTCTCTATATTCCTCAGCTCACCACAACCCTCAGGCATACCCCAGTTTTAATCCCTCAGGACCTACTGCTTCCCTTCTAAGAAACTCCCAGCACTCGCCCCATGGTCAGCACAACAACCATGGGGTCCATCAGGAGCGAGAACTTTCCCCAGGATCCTATCGACCCTCTGTTTCAGTCCTCAGTGGTCCTGACCTACCAACAAGTGCAGTCCTACCTCATTTTGCCAAGGGTTCCCTAATTGAGTTGGCTGGCGGGCGTCTTAAAAGGGTGGAAGAGTTACAGACAGAGGATTTCCTGCACAGTGCTGACATCACACCAGAATTCCACCTGAGTACCTGCACCATCCTACTTATCTCTCCTGGACCCACCGAAGGCTTCAATCATCTCCAGGTTTTGCTTGCTGACCGCAACACTCAGGTGAGTCCACAAAGGGAAAAGACACGACTAATAACAATAGAATAGACTATTGAACGCTGGTAACTACCAACCAAAAAACGTGTTAAACTGGTGTTTATTGGCAGAAATATGGAAATAATTATAGACAATTTGAAATAATGGTTCAAAGGTTGTCTGCATGGTCAAGAGCTTTTTCCATGAATCTTTAACTCAAAAACTTTTCAAGAAAAACACTGTTCGTGTTACTTTAGACGCTTACAGAAGAACAAACTCTTTAGTGGTAGTATATAAGACTATAGTAGCCCTTTTTGTTGTCTTGCGATCAAATAAACCGATTCCCTAGAGCCAGTGTGCATCCAGGAATAGAAAATAACTTTTTCTTTTTTCCTCTTCACAACATTTAGTGTTTGGCTCTGTTGCATCCTGATCTGTGTGGATATTGTGTAATACTTTTTTTTTCCTAAGATGAAAGTGCTTCCTACTGATATACCAGCACGCACAAAATCTATAACTTAAGATCAACACGTCTTTCAACGGCTACACCACATAAGTACCCATTGCTGCTTCGGTGATAAAACAGTGTAGTACAGTCGGATCGGTTGATGTTGCTTCCAATATTTTGACCTTTCCCTGGAGGTCACTTGGTAGCATTTCATATGAAAACGCAAAGAGAAGCTTGGCTCCTAAACTGGTGACACTGCTATCGAACTGTAATATTTTCCAGTATTTCCAATAAACTCTTCACTTCAGGCTCACATCCTGCATGACATTTTATGTAATTATGAATAAGAAAACTTAAATAATCATGTGATTCTTCGTATACAGTGTTCAAAATAATAGCAGTGTGTTTAAAAAAAGTGAATAAAGGTCAAAATCCTTATACAGTGGTACCTTGACTTACGAAATTAATCCGTTTCGAGGGCGAGCTCGTAAGTCAAAATGTTTGTTAGATAAAACAAAAATTCCCATAGGAAATAATAGAAAACTAATTAATCCGTTCCAACCCCCTCCCAAACGTATAGAACCTGACACAGACACATATATTTGACCTAATTATATTAAAGATAAACATGTAAAAACAATAAATAATTAATAATAATAATAATAATAATAATAATAATAATAATAATACATCTACAATAAATAATAATGAAACAAAAATAAATAATAAATCAATAGACCCTTCCGATCATCGACTGTGGCAAAGATGTCACGTGGTTCCGAAGATGTCGCATGGACAGGCATGAGGTGGTGCGGAACTAAGAAGGAGGAGGAGGAGAATTTTGTGCATGTGCACGCGATGAATGCCAGCGAGGAAAGGCTCGTGGTGAGCTTCAACAAGGCCAGTGCTTCTCAAATAGTGTGGCGGCGCGGTATGATGCTGGGGGGGTGGGGGTCTGACCCTGGGAAACATGCTTTTTGCCATACTGTACTAGAATTAAGTGTAATTTCACATCCTCTACAGTAGGTGGAAGTGGCGCTCTCACTGTGTTCCCTATGGTGTAGGGAAAAAGCACTGCGCAAACGATATGAAGTGCAGTAAACACTATTTATAGTCGAACGCTGGGCGGGGGCATGAAATGTTTTTTTTCCATCCTATAGGGAGCATCACAGAAAATAATTGAGAAGCACAGCAGAAGACGTTCTTGGAGTGTAGACGCGGAAAAATACGAGGCTAATTGGTCTGGAAAAGCCATTTCCCCATCAGAGACCGTAAATCAAAATTTCGCTCATTGGATGGTTCGGATTTTTGGTGGGTTCAAAGCTCGTATCATGGAAAATTCGTTATAAAAGACACTCATAAGTCAAAGTACGACTGTAGTCATTTTTATTTCCAGACACAAATGCATTGGGAACATGACATCATTCAGAATCAAAATCAAGAAAAATACATCAATGGATTATTCCTTGATACACGGTTTGTACAGGGGCTTGAATGCCTTGAGAAGTACTTGAAGAATAAATTATTTTCAAGGGCTGTGGACTTGCCAGGCCACCCCTTGAAAACCAATAGTTTTCTTACTCCGTCCTTGGATAGTATTTGATTTTTACCTTTGGGTCTGTCTGCACAATAAATATATAACATTTTATTAGAAAACTCTGATTTTATGTTGTTTTTTTTTACAATAAAGTCACAGAAAATCGATGTTTATCAGGCATCATCTGATAACACATCTTCCCGGAATATCCACTGTTGTTGTCTCTATTATGTTGACAAACACAGTGTACGATTATACAACATTGTGTAAATGACATTGATCCCCCTTTACAAGTACAAGATTTTTATTTTATAAAACCCACACAGAGTTTCAAACATTAATAGTAGAATATATTAAAATTGAGCACATAATAAATTTACAAAATTATAGACACAAAATTAGAGACGCTTCTAGATCTGTTTTATGACATATAGATCCCATTTTCAGCAGTTTGCTAATGGCAGGCGACCGTTGCACTCGTCATGAGAGAATAAATATTCATAAAAAAGCTTAAGAGGACTGTATTGCACCAACAGCCACAATGCCACGTTGTTGGTGTATATTTAAAGCAGAATAACGGGCCCTTGCCCATTCACGGTCTCCTGTCGCGGCCCCACATACTCGCAGAGTTTTGCTTTCAAAGCCTTTTTTTCATGATGTTTAGCATGTACAGTAGACCCTTGACTATTCGTGGTTTTGCACTCGCGCCTGCGCATATTCTTGAATTGCTGAGTAACTGTCATATGATTCAAATTCAGCCAATGGCTGCCCTCGTTCCTGCTGATTGGTTGAGATGATGTATACGCCCCTTTTTCCTCAATCACGTACAAGTTGTCAATGAGCCTTTTTTTTAGTGTGTTTTAATTACCAGTTAAGCTCTATGATGCCACTCAAATGCCGGCTAAGCATCAGAAAAAGGTAATGACGTTGGATGTCTCTTCTGAAGAAATAAGACTTTCTCCTGAAGAAATGACAGTTTCCTCTGAAGTGCCTGTGAAGGAATAATCATCTGAACTGTTGTAAAGCACTGTAGTATTATCGTCTTTTTCAATTATTATTCCAGTACAGTACCTAAGTTAATGTTTAGAATGTGTGTGTGTGTGTGTGTGATTTTATGTACTGTGCTGTTGCATGTTTATCCTTTTGTTGGTCCAATTTATTAAACTTCATGTTCCTTTATGGTTTTTTGTTATGGTCTGTGTTTTGGGGGGACTTTGATTTTGGCAGCTGAGCCTCTAACTCTGTTTTCTCTCCGCCCCGGCTGAGGGGCATGGCTGAGCTGCTCAGTGGCTCACACCTGAATTCACTCTTCTCATCTACTCCAAATAAACACAAGCACGCTCACCTCTGCACCAGAGGATTAACTCACATCACGACCCTGCTTCTTTGTACTATATTCTCTAACTTTGTTTTCTGCCTGCTCAGGCTGAGGGGCGTGGCTGAGCTGCTCAGGCTGAATGCAGTTCACACCTGAATTCAGTCCTCTCATCTACTCCCTATAAACACAAACCGCATGCTCACCTCAGTGAAAGCTTGCTGCTTAAGTGCTTCCCCCTTGAATCATAAATCCACTCTGTGATCTCACGCTTCCTCCTGCATTCTGGGTCCGCTCATAACACCATTACGTCACACTTTTATGTTCTTTATGTACAGTACAATGCAATGCCTCCCTCTCGTGGGTGTCTGATAAGCATTTTAACTATTAATGTGTTGAACCAGTATGTTCTTATATATATATATATATATATATATATATATATATATATATATATATATATATATATATATATATATAGAGAGAGAGAGAGAGAGAGAGAGAGAGAGAAGAGGAAAGGCATGAGTCTAGGACTGAAAGTAGGGACTTTGAATTTTCGAACTATAGCAGGAAAAGGTAGAGAGCTGGCTGACATGAGGAGGAAGGTGGACATACTGTGTGTTCAGAAGACCAGGTGGAAAGGCAATAAGGCTAGAAGCTTAGGAGCAGGGTTTAAGCTGTTTTATCGTGGTGTGGATGGGAAGAGAAATGGAGTCGGAGTCATCTTAAAGGAGGAGTTTGTCAGGAATGTTCTTGAACTGAAAAGAGTGTCAGACAGAGTGATGAGTCTCAAGTTAGAAATTGAAGGCATGATGTTCAATGTTGTTAGTGCTTATGCCACACAGGCAGGATGTGAGTGAGAAGAGGAGAGATTCTGGAGTGAGTTGGATGAAGTGATGCAGAGTACCCCCAGAGGTGAAAGAGTGGTCATTGGGGCAGACTTCAATGGACATGTTGGTGCAGGAAACAGGGGACGAGGAAGTGATGGGTAGGTTTGGTATCCAGGACAGGAACGCAGAAGGACAGATGTTGGTAGATTTTGCAAAAAGGATGGAAATGGCTGTGGTGAATACTTTCTTCCAGAAGAGAGAGGAGCATAGGGTGGCTTATAAAAGTGGAGGCAGGAGCACACAGGTAGACTACATCTTGTGCAGGCGATGTAATTTGAAGGAAGTCAGTGACTGCAAAGTAGTAGTGGGTGAGAGTGTTGCCAAACAGCATAGGATGGTGGTGTGCAGGATGATGCTGATGGTGAGGAAGGTGAAGAAGGCAAAGGTAGAGCAGAAGACAAAGTGGTGGAAGCTGAAAAAGGAAGAGTGTCAGGTTGTCTTCAAGGAGGAGTTGAAACAGGCTTTGGGTAGTCAGGAAGTGCTTCCAGATGACTGGACAACTACAGCTAATGTGATCAGAGAGACAGGTAGGAGAATACTTGGTGTGTCATCTGGAAGGAAAGTAGATAAGAAGACTGGGTGGTGGAATGAGGAAGTGCAGGAGTGTGTATAAAGGAAGAGGTTAGCTAAGAAGAAGTGGAACATTGAGAGAATCGAAGAGAGTAAACAGGAGTATAGGGAGACACAGCGTAAGGCAAAGATAGCGGTGTCAAAGGCCAAACAGAGCATGTATGATGACTTGTACGCTCGGTTGGAAAGTAAAGAGGGAGAAAATGATTTATACAGGTTGGCACAGCAGAGAAATAGAGATGGGAAGGACGTGCAGCAAGTTAGATTGATAAAGGACAGAGAGGGAAATGTATTGACTGATGACAGAAGTGTGCTGGGAAGATGGAAAGAGTACTTTGAAGAGCTGATGAATGAGGAAAATGAAAGAGAAAAAAGAGTAGAAGAGGTGACCATTGAGGAGCAGGAAGTAGCAAAGATTAGTAAGGGTGAAGTGAGGAGTGCATTGAAGAGGATGAAGAATGGAAAGGCAGTTGGTCCTGATGACATACCAGTGAAGGTATGGAAGTGTCTAGGAGAGGTGGCAGTAGATTTTCTGACAAGAACATTCAACAAGGTCTTAGAGAGTGAGAGGGTGCCAGAGGAATGGAGGAGAAGTGTGCTGGTGCCCATTTTTAAGAACAAGGGAGATGTGCAGAGTTGTGGCAACTACAGCAGGCTAAAGTAGATGAGCCATATGATGAAGTTATGGGAAGAATAGTTGAAGCTAGACTAAGGGCAGAGGTCACCATTTGTAAACAACAGTTTGGTTTTTATGCCAAGAAAGAGCACCACAGATTCAGTGTTTGCCTTGAGGATGTTAATGGAGAAGTACAGAGAAGGTCAGATGGAGCTGTATTGTGCCTTTGTGGATCTGCAGAAAGCATATGACAGGGTGACAAGAAAAAAACTGTGGTATTGCATGAGGAAGTCTGGAGTGGCAGAGAAGTATGTTGGAGTGGTGCAGGACATGTATGAGAGATGTAAGACAGTGGTGAGGTGTGCTGTCGGTGTGACAGAAGAGTTCAAGGTGGAGGTGGGACTTCATCAAGGGTCAGCTCTCAGCCCCTTCTTGTTTGTTATGGTGATGGACAGGCTGACAGACGAGGTTAGACAAGATTCCCCATGGACTATGATGTTTGCAGATGACATTGCGATCTGTAGTGAGAGCAGAGAACAAGTGCAGGAAAATCTAGAGAGGTGGAAATATGCCTTAGAAAGGAGGGGAATGAAGGCTAGCCTCAGTAAGACAGAATACATATGCATGAACGACAAGGACCCAAGAGGAACGGTGTGGTTATAGGGAGCAGAGATAAGGAAGGTGGAGGATTTTCAGTACTTAGGCTCAACAATCCAGAACAATGGAGAGTGTGGAAAAGAGGTGAAGAAGCGTGTGCAGGCAGGTTGGAATGGTTGGAGAAAAGTATCCGGTGTGATGTGTGATAGGAGGGTATCGGCAAGAATGAAACGAAACGTGTACAAGACGGTGTTGAGGCCAACGATGTTGTATGGGTTAGAAACAGTGGCCCTGGGGAAAAGACAGGAGGCAGAGCTGGAGGTAGCAGAGATGAAATTGTTGAGGTTCTCTTTGGGAGTAACGAGGATGGATAGGATCAGGAATGAGCACATCAGAGGGACAGCACATGTAAGATGTTTTGGAGACAAAGTCAGAGAGGCTAGATTGAGATGGTTTGAACATGTACAGAGGAGGGATAGTGAGTATATTGGTAATAGGATGCTGAGGCTGGAACTACCAGGCAGAAGGCCTAGAGGAAGACCAAAGAGACGATTCATGGATGTGGTGAAGGAGGACATGAAGGTTGTTGGTGTCAGAGAAGAACATGCAAAGGATAGGGTGAGATGGAGGCAGATGATTCGCTGTGGCGACCCCTGAAGGGAACAGCCAAAAGGAAAAGAAGAAAGAAAAATACAGACGCTCCCCGACTTACGTTTTTATTTGGTTCCGGAGGGTCGAACGTAAGTTGAAAGTGAACGTAAGTTGTTACAGTGATGTATGGCGTATGACATGTGACGTATGACGCTCATACTGTACTATACATACATAAATACTATTACTGTATCTCATAAAACAACCCTAAATCAATTATTATAAACATAAGATTGTAAAATAATATTAAATATATCAAATAATATCAACATTAATTTCAAACAAGTCACTTATTTATACCGAATCACTTTACATGAAGCTTAAAACAGCCAATCAACGCTTATAATATGTGAAGCGCTCGATACCGAAAGTAGTGTACTTGCGAAAGTAGTGTACTTGCTGTGGGTTATATGGACTTCCGGTCTCTCAAGTGCGCAAGGGTGCCGTTGAATATGTTTAGAACACAGCCTGCAGTGATGTGGAGCCAGCAGAGTGGAGAGTTCTTTCCTGGATTCGGATTTTCATACATTTTACAACTCTCTTTGCTTAACTGAGTATGCATGGTAGATTGCGCCGATCCGAGCAGATAGTTAATTCATCTCTGTGTATGAGACTTGCACCCATGCTAGTAGGCTTACACTTCTGACCAACCAGATTTGCTTAGGGTTACAAAAGTCCACAAAACAGTGTAAACACAGATCACAGAGACGACATCTTAACACAAGGGTAACACGCTCTATAACTTATTTTATATATATAAAACTGAACTGGGAAGGACAGGCCCTCAGTCTGTCTTTTGTAAACAATGGATGCAGCATCATTGCGTCATTACCATTACGTCAGCGTACTACGTTGGTACGTCTAAACTCAAAATTTGACTTTTTTTTTTTTTGGGAAAAAACGTAAAATAGAAAAAATGTAAAACTGATGAACGTAAGTCGGGGTTCTTCTGTACTGTATTAATGAGTAAGACTGTCTATAGAATGTGTTTAAGATGTATAGTATTTTACGTCCGGTTGATTATAATATGGATTGTAATATGATACATGGAATTTGACTTCCGGGTACAGAACTCGTGGATTATCTTGATTCACGAGAAGGGCCGGAAACGAACCCCAGCGAATAACGAGGGCCTACTATAATTCAAATTGAGCCAGTGGCTGAGAGCTTTTGTTTCTCCCTCCTGCTGATGTGTTGCAGATGATGTGTACATGTTTTTCTTTCTCATTGCGCACAAGTTATCAACGTGATGACGGCCATGACTCTGTCGACTCCACATGCTCCACGTGCTTTATATATATTTAAGCACATGCACCGAATTTGTTCATGTCGGTACGTACATTCGCATTTTTATGTGCATATCTATTGATAGGGTATTAACAAGCAAATTTTTCCATCGATTACAGTTCACTATCTGTTCTGGGCATTATATATATGAATATATATACATATATACTGACTTAGCTCAGTTGGAAGAGTGTCCACTTCATCCTCCGGAAGGTCGGACTTCGAATCCGGCCGCGTCATACCATGAGACGTTAAAATTTGGGAGTTGTTGCTTCCTGCTTGGTGCTCAGCATCAAAAGTATAGAACAGTGCAACAACTGGTGCCGTACAGGGCGACAGGTGCAGGGAGCGCTGGGGTCTCATGCGCATTGAGCATACGCGTGTATGAAATTGTGCTATATAAGCATCCACAATAATAATATTTTAATAAATATCACAGTACAAAATTAAAAAGTTTTTACTTCATCATTAATACATTTTACTGCATTATTACTGTATTAATGAATAAGACTGGTGAGAATGTGTTTAATAAGCATATTTTAGCGCATTAATATCATACATAGGGTTTTAAAACCGCATCAATTATTCGCGAATTTTTGGGATCCGCGGGTAGGGGCGGAATGTAACCAGCGAATAACGGGGGTTTTCTGTCCAATGATTGGATAGAAGTCGGCATCACGCGTTTTGCAAGGCATGTGAAAAAAAAAACATGGCAGTTGGTACTCTGGGGGAGGAGCACTAAAGTTGCACATAAAATCAAATGCCACCTCCTCAAAAAACATGCAAAGACTTTTAAGAACCAAGCAGCATGAGGGTGGTCTGATAACGGACTATTGCAAAGGAAATGCAGTCGGAACAACTGCCCCAAGCACTAATGTTAGTGTTACAATGACTATGCTAGTGGATCCATCACCAGTACAGGTGTCGACCCCAAACCAAAGGGTAAGAAAGTGTCTACATATATATTTATTTTGACATATACATTTGAAAAACTATGTGGTCTTCTTGTTACAGTTTATTAAAATCATTGCATATTTTCCAACAAATGCAAAATGATTTCAGATACTTTTAGAGTCGGCCCCCAATTTACGAAGACCCCTTTGTACGAAATCCCCGGATTACGAAAAACATTTTCTTGAGTTTCCGTCCCCGAAATACGAAACAACCCCCTCTTACGAAAAGAAATTAAAAATTCAAACGTGCCAATCAAAATTTCACACGACGCGTAAGTTGCTCTCTCATTAGCTGTCTCTCAACATCCCGCCTCGCTGGCCTCCCAGATAGAGACAGAAGGAAGCTTCACTCTTTAGTTTTTAGTTTAGTTTTATTAAGTTGTTTTAATTCAGTAAATGTTTAATAAATGTGGGCGCATTTGAGCTCATCTGGCATCCCGATCCCTCAAGGAATCAAATCAAAGTTGAGTTTGTCAAGCAGGGAATGCGCTTTGAATTCATGTCTTGTGGTCGTGGCCCGCAGTGCGCGCATAAGAGAGAGCGAGAGAGAGAGAGAGAGAGAGAGAGAAGGAATAACGCTTTAGTGTTTAGTTTAGTGTTTTAAGTTGTTTTAATTCAGTAAATGGTCAAGTAGGGAATGCGTTTGAATTCATGTCTTGTGGGCGTGGCCCGCAGCAAGCGAGAGAGAGAGAGAGAGAGAGAGGGAGAGAGAGAAAAGGAATAACGCTTTAGTTTTTAGTTTAGGTTTTTAAGTTGTTTTAATTCAGTTAATGTTGAATAAATGTGGGTGCATTTGAGCTTATCTGGCATCCTGATCCCTCAAGGAATCAAATTTAAGTTGAGTTTATCAAGCAGGGAATGCGCTTTGAATTCCACGTCTTGTGGGCATGGCCCGCAGCACGCGCACGAGAGAGATAGAGAGAAAAAGAGAGAGCGAAAGAGAGAGAGAGAGAGAGGGTGTGTGTGTGTGTGTGTGTGTGTGTGTGTTAATAAAAAATGTTTAATAATGGCTTAATTAATAAATATGTTAATAAAATGGTTTAATTGTCTAATAAATAATTTTCTTTTACTTCTAACACATATTTCACACAAAATTGGTGTACTTTTATCATTTTTAAAGGGTTTGTGGGGTTTATCTAGTCCAAAGACTGGAGCCTTGGAACGAATTAGGCGTCTAACATGTAAGATGTGACCCCTACTTATGAAATCCCCGCAATACTAAAAGGGATCTGGAACGGATTAATGTCGTAAATTGGGGGCCGACTGTATTTAGTTATTACATTGAAAATGTAGTTGCCATGTCTAAAGAAATTGAAGAAAAGTTAAGCATTAAACTGTTCAAAATATAACTGTCTGTTTTCTTCTTTACAAATGCAATCATTCCATGTTTGAACTGGACAATGTTGTAAGATTTTGTTTTTCTTTGAATCGCTGAACTAATATTTTGTTGTATAAACACTGTTCCTGAGAGGGGCAGTGGTGGCCTGCTGGTAAAGGGTGCTGGATCACTGATCTGAAGGTTGGGGGTTCGAGTCACACTCTCCACAAGGTTGTCATTGTTCTCCCAGTGCAGCTAACTGGGTTATCATAGGCCGGCCATGTCTCTCACTGTCTATGGTGAGGTTGATGTAAAAGCACCTTTGCTGACTTTTGTAAAGAGGAGCTGCAAAGCCGTCAGCGTGTTTCTGTCCCTCGCTAAAGGGTTGTGTCAGGAAGGGCATCTGACGTAAAAACCTATGAACCAAATCAAATGTGTGAATCAGATGATTTGCTTTGGCGTCCCCTGAGAAAGGGAAAAAGCCGAATGGAACAGAAGAAGAAACACTGTTCCTGAGACCTGCTGCACATCTGGATTACACAGAGTCGACCAACTTCTGTTACCTGTGAGCAGGTGTTCCAGCCCAGGATGATAGGACCACATCAGACGGTTCTTCTGGATTTCTTGGGGTTTTTTTCCTCAGAAGCTGCATTTTGATGTCACCCTACAAGCTTCCTATTGGATTATGGTCCGGGATGGTGCCACTGCTCCAGAACCTCAGTCTTGTTGGTCTGGAACTGAGGTGTTGTCTGTTTATTTGTGTGTTTGGGGTCATTGTCTTGTTGGAACCCATTTCAAGTGCATTTCCTCTTCAACAAAAGGCAGCACAGCCTCTGCAAGTGTTCTGATGGATTCAAACTGATCCATGATCCCTGGGATGCGTAAATCGGCCCGACACCGTAGTATGAGAAGCATCCCCATGTCATGATGCGTGTGCCACCAGGCTTCACTGTCTTTATAGTGGACTATGGCTTCAATTCAGTGTTTGGGGGTCAGTTACAGGGGCCACTAGACCCAAAAAGAACAATCTTACCTTCATCAGTCAACAGAATGTTGCTCTGTTTCTCTTTATTCGAGTCAATGTGCTCTTTGGTGAATTGTAACCTCTTCAGCATGGCGTTTTTTTCAGCAGTGGGACGTTGCAGGGCTTCACGTAGGTGTCTTCTAATTGTAACAGGACTCACAGGTAACTTTAGACCTTTTTGATCTTCCTGGAGATGATTGGTTATTGAGTTCTTGCCATTTTGACTTTTATTCCATTCGAATGGGTTTTTTTCTTCCACGACTTCAGGTCTGAGTTGATTTTAAATCATTTGGGATCATTTTATCTGAGGGCAGCCTCTCATTTTCTGCCACTTTATATGTTTTAACTCTCCAATCCAAATCAACTTTTTACTCAAGGTTCTTCTGAACAATGTCTGGATCGACCCATTTTCCTCAGAATTTCAGAGAGAAATGTTTCTAACCAGCAGGTACAGCGTTTGCTGTCTTCCTTCCTTAAATAAGGACAATAACTGGCTCCTGTTTTTTTAAAGAATGGATGACATCACCAATTGAACTCTACACTGCCATTATTTTGAACACGCCCCTTTCAATTAGTTATTAAATTACACAGAATCAGCAGCAGCATGTCAGGACTGTTGGTTCTGTTGGATTGTATTACTCTACTACACCTGATAGTGAATTATTTACCAAGTATAAACATCATTTCTACCAAAAACACTGAATGATCAGGTTATTGATGTCTGACTGATATTATTTTGAACATCACTGTATCTATTTCCCACGGGATTAGTAAGCATAGGGTTGGTGGTGCTAGGGTTCAGTCCCCTGACCCTCCATCCATCTGTCCATCATATGGTTCCAATCCCAGCTGACTTTGGGTGAGCAATCTATCGCTGAGCTAACGCAGAGATCAACAAATATTCAAACTCAAGTCTACAGCTATGCACGATTTAGATTAGGCAGTCAGTCTAATATATTTGGCTTTGGACTGTTGGAGGAACCTGGAGCCTCTGGAGGAAACCCACCAAAGCAAGGAAAGAACAATAAAACTCCACACAGAAAGGCCCAAATCTAGAACCCAGAACCTTCTCGCGTTGAAATGACCGTTTACCATCAAGCCCCTGCTTTTTATCTTTCACTTTTTTTAAACTTCCTTAATTTATTAAGTCTATTTTTCATATGTAGGGAAATACTTTTGTGTAATCTCAGCATACATCATTCAGGGTGAACACCGCAACCTCAGTAGGATCAGGCAGTTTGTTTTTCTTAGCATAGAAGTCTTGCCATGCATACATGCCAGGCATCCAACAAAGTTTTTGGGATAAGGTTCTGTGTCTGAATTAATTTTGCTGCACTAATGTTCCTTACATTTGCTGGGTTTGAGTTTTCGGACTTCAAGGCTTAGGTTCTGGTACTGATGTTTCCTGAAGTCCAGGTTCCTAAACTAACATCTCTGGGCTACGTCTCGGAAGATAAGGTTCCAGAATTAAAGTTTTCTGGGATTACTGATTTGAATGTTTCAGGATTAACCCTTTAACGTCCAAATTATTTTTTGTAATTAAAAAACTATCACTACTTTTTCCTCATCAAAAAGGCCTAAGGAACCACCCCAAACACATATCTTCAACAAAATAATAATAATAATCATAATAATTATAATAATCATAATAATCATAATAATACGTTCACAAATTCGTGAACAACACAATCCTGCGCACTCCAGGTCGTCTCACAGCTGACTGACGTGGGACCAAGGTGTGCTGCATCAGGCAACGCCACAACAAGTATAGAACACTTGAGCAGCACTGAGTACAACGTCTAATAGTTATTATCATTTTTTGAAAGAGGACCATATGTTCCTGTTGGCATTAAAGGGTTAATGCTCCTGGAGCCACTGGGTTTAGATTCTTGAAGGTTCTGGGCTTTCACTTTTTGTACTAAAGTTCCTCAGGATTTGGGTCCTGAGCTAAAGTTCCTTGGTTTAGGTTCCCCACCCAGGTTTTCCTGACTTCCTATTCCTAGTCTAATGTCCCTACCTAAAATTTCGAGAGTAATTTTCCCAAGCAAAATATGTTCCGTGAAAAGACAAAGCATGTGAATCAGTATGACACACCCCAATGCTTTTCCCAGTTTTCTGTCTCACTGGAAATTCCATTAACATCATTAAATTTCATGCAGGTGCTAGGCGAGCAGATTTGTTGATTTACTTTCTTTTTTTTTTTTTGCCTCTTGACAGGAACTGCTCACAGTTTTGGAGGAGTATCCATTTTTTGTGCGGGACAGAGGCTGGTCTTCATGCAGTCCTCATAGGAGTGCCGAGCTCTATGGACTCCACTGCCGCCAACTCAGTCCAGGAGATGTCTGCCTGGCTTTAACCCCTATGCCAACTTCATTGCCGTCAACAACAAGGACAATGCCCAACTCTGTCACCCCAGTGGCCACCATGGCCTCCTCAGTGACCTCGACGACCCCA
>CM045738.1:48267296-48279796 GCA_024760905.1 Plotosus lineatus
ACCACCATCTTGTACACTTTTCCCCTCATTCTTGCTGACACTCTCCTATCGCACATCACACCGGATACTTTTCTCCAACCATTCCAGCCTGCCTGCACACGCTTCTTCACCTCTTTTCCACACTCTCCATTGCTCTGGATTGTTGAGCCTAAGTACTTAAAATCCTCCACCTTCGTTATCTCTGCTCCCTGTAACATCACCGTTCCTCCTGGGTCCTTCTCATTCACACACATGTATTCTGATTTTCTGAGGCTAACCTTCATTCCTCTCCTTTCCAGGGCATACCTCCACCTCTCTAGATTTTCCTGCACTTGTTCTCTGCTCTCACTACAGATCACGATGTCATCTGCAAACATCATAGTCCATGGAGATTCTTGTCTCACCTCATCTGTCAGCCTGTCCATCACCAGAGCAAACAAGAAGGGGCTCAGAGCTGACCCTTGATGCAAGCCACCTCCACCTTGAATTCGTCGGTCACACCGACAGCACACCTCACCACTGTCTTACATCTCTCATACATGTCCTGCACCACTCTAACATACTTCTCTGCCACTCCAGACTTCCTCATGCAATACCACAGTTCTTCTCTTGGCACCCTGTCATATGCTTTTTCCAGATCCACAAAGGCACAATGTAGCTCCCTCTGACCTTCTCTGTACTTCTCTATTAACATCCTCAAGGCAAACATTGCATCTGTGGTGCTCTTTCTTGGCATGAAACCAAACTGTTGTTCACAAATGCTGACCTCTGCCCTTAGTCTAGCTTCCACTATTCTTTCCCATAACTTCATCGTTGGCTCATCAACTTTATCCCTCTGTAGTTGCTGCAACTCTGCACGTCTCCCTTGTTCTTAAAAATGGGCACCAGCACACTTCTCCTCCACTCCTCCGGCATCCTCTCACTCTCTAGTACCGTGTTGAATGTTCTTGTCAGAAAATCTACTGCTACCTCCTAGACACTTCCATACCTCCACAGGTATATCATCAGGACCAACTGCCTTTCCATTCTTCATCCTCTTCAATGCCCTTCTCACTTCACCCTTACTGATCTTTGCTACATCCTGCTCCTCAATGGTTACCTCTTCTACTCTTTTTCTCTCACATTTTCCTCATTCATCAGCTCTTCAAAGTACTCTTTCCATCTTCCCAGCACACTTCTGTCATTAGTCAATAGAGTTCCCTCTCTGTCCTTTATCAATCTAACTTGCTGCACGTCCTTCCCATCTCTATTTCTCTGCTGTGCCAACCTGTATAGATCATTTTCTCCTCTTTACTATCCAACCTATCATACAAGTCATCATATGCCCTCTGTTTGGCCTTAGCCACTGCTACTTTAAGCCTTACGCTGTGTCTCCCTGTACTCCCTGTTTACTCTCTTCGCCCCTCTCATTTTCCCAGTTCTTCTAAGCTAACCTCTTCCTGTGTCCGCACTCCTGCACTTACTGATGCCATCACCAAGTCTGCCTATCTACTTTCCTTCCAGAGGACACACCAAGTACTCTCCTACCTGTGTCCCTGATCACATTTGCTGTGGTTGTCCAGTCATTTGGAAGCACTTCCTGGCCACCCAAAGCCTGTTTCAACTCCTCCTTGAAGACAACACGACACTCTTCCTTTTCAGCTTCCACCACCTTGTCTTCTGCTCTGCCTTTGCCTTTTCACCTTTCTCACCATCAGAGTCATCCTGCACACCACCATCCTATGCTGTTTGGCAACACTCTCACCCACGATGACTTTGCAGTCACTGACTTCCTTCAAATTACATCGCCTACACAAGATGTAGTCTACCTGTGTGCTCCTACCTCCGCTTTTATAAGTCACCCTATGCTCCTGTTTCTTCTCGAAGAAAGTATTCACACAGCCATTTCCATCCTTTTTGCAAAATCTATCAACATCTGTCCTTCTGCGTTCCTGTCCTGGATACCAAACCTGCCCATCACTTCCTCGTCCCCTCTGTTTCCCTGCACCAACATGTCCATTGAAGTCTGCACCAATGACCACTCTTTCACCCCTCTGGTGCTACTCTGCATCACTTCATCTAAATCACTCCAGAATCTCTCCTTCTCTTCTAGCTCACATCCTGCCTGTGGGGCATAAGCACTAACAACATTGAGCATTACACCTTCAATTTCTAACTTGAGACTCATCACTCTGTCTGTCACTCTTTTCACTTTTAGAACATTCCTGACAAACTCCTCCTTCCAGATGGCCTTGACTCCATTTCTCTTCCCATCCACACCGTGATAAAATAGCTTAAACCCTGCTCCTAAGCTTTTAGCTTTGCTACCTTTCCACCTGGTCTCCTGAACACACAGTATGTCCACCTTCCTCCTCTGCATCATGTCAACCAGCTCTCTACCTTTTCTGTGCACAGTTCCAACATTCAAAGTCCCCACTCTCAGTCCTAGACTCATGCCTTTCCTCTTCTCTCTCTGCCTACGGACACGCCTCCCACCTCTCCTTCGACGTCTTCGGCCAACAGTAGTCCAATTTCCATCAGCACCCTGTTGATTGACAGCACTGATGGCGGTCGTTGTTAACCCGGGCCTCGACCGATCCGGTATGGAGGTAATACTTTTGATTTGCATTTTAAGTAATTGGCATTGGTTTTACGTCGGATGCCCTTCCTGACACAACCCTCTGCATTTCTCCGGGCTTGGGACCGGCATGAGGGGGAGAGACACTGGTTAGTGCCCCCCCACCTCATGGCTGCATTAATAATAATACATGTACATTAGCATTAATAATAATTAATAATAAAACAAGATTAAACAGTAAGTCAACTAACTGCTCCGATCATCGACTGCGGCAAATAGGTCACGTGGGCAGGCATGGAGTGGTGTGTAACAGAGAAGGAGGAGGCCAGTGGCTCTCAAATAGTGGGGTGTGCCCCCCCCTTGGGGGGGGGCACAGTGTGATGCCTGGGGTGGGGCGCATATGACCCTGGGGAACATGCTTTTTTGCCATACTGTACTAGAACTAAGTGTAATTGCGCATCCACAACAGTAGATGGTAGTGGCGCTCTCACTGTGTTCCCTATGGTGTATGGAAAAAGCACCGAGCAAACGATATGAAGTGTAGTAAACACTATTTGTAGTCGTTCAGGGCACTGGGGGAGCATGAAATGTTTTTTTTTCTTCCTATAGGGAGCATCATGGAAAATAATTGATAATCACTGCACAATGCATTCTCAGAGCACAGAGGAATACACGTGGAAAAATACGAGGCTAATTGGCCCGGAAAAGCCATTTCCCCAGCAGAGCTCGTAAATCAAAATTTTTCTGGTTGGATAGGACAGATTTTTGGTGGATCAAAGCTCGTATCATGGAAAATTCATCATAAAAGACACTCGTAAGTCAAGGTACCACTGTGTGTGTACAGTAAATATATATATATATATATATATATATATATATATATATATATATATATATATATATATATATATATATATATATATATATATATATAGTTTGTTATATTTGTTATATTTGTTTTAGTCATCAGATCTTTCTCAGTGTATGTGTTGGCAATTTGCTGTGGTTCAAAGGGAGTAAAATACTTCTTTAATCACAACGAATTATCATTCTAGGTGAATTCACTTCTCCACAGCACTGTATTGTTGATTTGTTTTTGTGATTAATTGTTTTCATCAGTTTCATTGTGATTTCCCCCGAAAATAAAGTACAGTTATAGAATAGCGTCAGTGAAAACAATTCAGTACAATTTAATTGCTGAGAACTTTAACAAACTGCGTGATTTATGCTTTTTAATATGAAGCAATATCTTTTAATATTGATACTCATAATAATGATGGAGAAAATATTAGAAATCACTTGAAGTAGCTGGTGTGTTTGAGATTCCTTGTAAAAGTTTGGTGCTATTATAAAGTGTGAATATAAAGTTTAATTTTCGAAACGATAAAACAATAACAATTGTAAATAACACCAAAAGCTGGCATTTTTGCACAGGTACAAACTTCTAGACTTGTTAAGGTAAAGCATTTTTTGTGTTGCGGTTGATAAGTGATGAAATACGAACTTCTTGGTTGCGCACTGAGACATTTGCACAGAGTTTATGGAGTCATGTGAGGACTTGAACTAAAACTGATCATTCGTGACCTCATGGTTACTCTGGAAGAGCCATATGTGTTTTTGTGTTTATTGGTTAAAACGGGTTTGGAAGGAAGGACAGAAAACAAACAAACACCAACCACCACCACCACCAACAACAACAACAACGCAATGCTAGTGATGCACAGTCAGACTTTATGTCTTTTGAGACAATCAAACTTGCCTGTCGTTGACGCCACGTCTGTTTTCGGTGTACTTTTTTCTGCAGGGTATTTCTTTTCAATCAGTATTATAAAGTCAATAATATTGAATGGAAAAAAAGTATTGAGTATAAAATTATATAAATAGTTATATGATATACAGGTGTTACATATGAATATACTTAAAAAAATACAAGAGATTTGATGACAAACGTAAATGGTTACTTATTTTCGCAAAGCAGTTTTTATTTCACGCTTCTCAACTGAGCTTTGGCTCTCGAGGTGAATGTATACAGGTTTTAGCTTCGTAATACGAGGTCCAAATGCAAATTCACCTCAGCATTATGCTCCAATATGTGGGTGAAAATGGAAAAGACACTAAAGGAGGAGAGAGAGAAAGAGATTCCCGTCAATAAAATGACGTCCGTTGGTGTTTTTTCATCAGAAAGAGGTTTAAAGGTGCTAATAACATGTTGGAACTTTATGCTCTGTGAGTGCGCTTGACCTCGCAATGTGCGTTCAATTTTTTTTTTTTTCCCTCCATATTTTTCCACCTTTTTTATTTTCTGTACAATATAAAAGCAGGAGGAAAAAATTTAAACATGAAAACATGGAAAGTATTTTGAACTCCGATACGGGTATTCGTTCTTGAGCAAGCACACTCTTTCCCTTTCTTTTAATTTAATTTTATTTTTTTGAATTTTTTTGTGGTGTTTTTATTTTTCCAGAAAAAGATTGTTATTTTTTTTTTCCTTTATAAATGTATAGCTATAAAATTGTATATTTTTAAAACTTGTGAGACTGTAAAACAGTGTCCGCTAGAAATAAAAGAATGCTTTATAGATTTATATGGAGTCAGATCTTTTATTATATTTCATTAACTTGAGGACCCAGTGTGATGATGAGGTAACACAAATGATTAATGATTAAATGAATAAATACGATATAACAATGTTATTAGAAAAATAAATTCAGATTTTTGCATTCGCAGATTTTTTTCACAGTTTTCTTTTTTTTTGTTTGTTTGTTTTTAAATTTGTACATTATGATTACAAAGGACAACAAAGAACAATCAAGGCTGCATTTTTGAAAAGCTAAAGTCTGAATCAAAGCTGCATAGTTAATAAATTTGACATTGTAAATGAATCGTAATAATAATAATAATAATAATAATAATAATAATAATAATAATAATAAAAGCCTCAAAGGATAAATAAGAGGTAAGACTGGCACTTTTGGCACTCAAAAATGAGTAAAATGCTAATATGGCTAACCACTAGACAAAATTAGCAATTTCATTAGCGTAATTCACATTTGCTAATATATAATGTATTCACACCCTATAAATCTGTATCATCACTGTGTTCACTCGCTGCCTTTTCATTTACTAGACAAAGTCTTTTTAAGGTTTTTTTTTTTTTTTTTTTTTTTTTTATCAGATTTGAACTTGCGCTAGCTGTTTCAGCACTGTGTTTACGCTCTTACTGTTTGATAGTACTGAATAAATATATTAGCTGAAATTCAATGTGAAGTAAAATATTCAATAAGTTCGGAAATCGTTTCCTTTGATTTTTATTTGAGCAGAGAATTTTTTTGAAGGTTGAGAAAGTATAACACTAATTCACTAATTTAGGGGAAACTCTCTTTTCCCCTAAAGATTAAAATTAACTGGGGGGGGATTTTCTGATGAAAAGTTTTTCCAATGCAAATGTAATTCAGATCAATTCGGCTTCAGAACAAACATATAGTTCCATTAAGTAGTACAGGTATACCACAGCTTACGTCGTTGATTGGTTCCAGGAGAGACAATGTAAGTCAAAAACAACTTACCTCGAATAAGCTTGTCTCTAGGCTAGGCTGGGCTACGACAAAAGGTTTTTGCCCCTTACTGATTTTTTTCCTTTTTTGTACCTTTGTCACACAACTTTTTCAGATCATCAAACAAATGTAAACATGACACAAAGATAACGCAAGTATTGCAGTTTTCCTGTTGTGATTTTACTTGTTAAGAGAAATATCCTATTCAAACCTACATGAACCTCTATGAAAAACTAATTGCCCCCTTGTTAAACAGTGAGGTAATTGTTACTGGGGAAAACTGAGTTCTATTTTATGGCCACACCCAGGCCTGATTGCTGCCAGACATTTCCAATCAAGAGATCCCTAAAATAAAACCTGTCTGACAAGGTGAGGTAGGCCATACTGAACACACGTCCAGTGAACTTCAAGAGCAAACGAAAGATCATAGAGATGTCTCAGTGTGGGAAAGGATATAAAGTCATTGGTAAATCTTTGGGACTCTAGCTGACCACTGTCAGAGCCATTGTCCATAAATGGGGAAGGCATGGCACAGTAGTGGCCGACCTACCAAAATTATTCCAAGAGCGCGGCGCAAACTAACCGGAGAAGTCACAAAGGATCCAAAAAAACCACTTCTAAACAATTGCAAGCCTCACTTGAATCAGTTAATGTCAATGTTCATGACTCCACCATCAGAAAGACACGAGGCAAAAATGGCATCCATCGAAGAGTTCCAAGGCGAAAGCCACTGTTGACAAAAAAGAATATCAACGCACGACTCACTTCATCTTAATCATCCCCAAGGTTTTTGGGATAATGCCCTCTGGACTGATGAAACTAAAGTTGAACTTTTTGGGGAGAAATGCATCCCGTTACATCTGGCGCAAAAGCAACGCTGCATTTGATTCAAAGAACATTGTGCCAGCAGTGAAACATGGTGGTGGAAGTGTGATGATCTGGGCCTGCTTTGCTGCTTCAGGACCTGGGCAACTTGTCACGATTGATGGAACCATAAATTCTGCTCGCTACCAAGAAGTCCTGGTGAAGAATGTTCGTCCATCAGTTCGAGACCTCAAGCTAAAGTGCACCGGATTCTGCAGCAAGACAATGATTCGAATGAAGCACACCAGCAAGTCCACTTCTGAACGGCTACAAAAGAAATTTTGGAATGACCTAGTCAAACTCCAGACCTGAATCTTTTTGAGATGCTGTAGCATGACCTTAAAAAGGCTGTTCATGCCCAAAAACCATCAAATCTGGTTGGTATTAAACAATTCTGCAGAATTGTTTAACTGTTATTATGAGCATTTATAGGGTTGAATATGTATTTATTGAGATTATATACACATATACATGTACGTATACATCAGTCAAGGGGGGTCGATCCTACTTCGCGGAAATCGGTGGTTGCGGAAACTCAGTCCCGATTAACCGTGGAAAGTGAGCGATCCCTGTACACACACACACACACACACACACACACACACACACACACATATATATATATATATATATATATATATATATATATATATATATATATATATATATATATATATATATATATATATACACACACACAGACACACAGTCCTGTAGTGATGGGTACAAGCCGTTACACGCTGTGTACCCACTTGTTTTAGTGGCTGACTTAATTTGGTCTACTTTATCGTTGATCAACGTAAATTTCCACGACACTGTAAATAAAAAGCGAAGATGAAGAGCTCAATACTTTCAAAGTCAAAGCCGCACCCCCGTATCATCGTGTACTCACTTATTTTTTTGACCACTAGAGCACTGTGTATATATATATATATATATATATATATATATATATATATATATATATATATATATATATATATAAAATGCAAGAAAATTTGGCGTAGTCTAGGCTAGCCTAGAGACAAGCTAATTTGATTTAAGTCGTTTTCGAATTCCATCATCTCTCCTGGAACCAGTTAGTTAACAATTTAAGCTGAGGAATACCTGCATTTAATTTTATATACTGTCAGTGAAGGCTTCGTTTTTAAACAAGGTAATTATAAGAATTTATTTTCATTATCAATAAATAATGAAATATTTTTTAAATGAGCATTTGAATGTTATGTAGACCAAGAATCACAGGAAGTCCTGCACTTCTGATTTTAATTTTAACATGCGAATTAGTTGTTAGCTGTTTGAGGAAACCTGACTGCCTGTAACTTTTTGTTTGATTCTGATCATTTTTTGCTGATATAATCAATCATTTACTGATTAGCATTTAGCACCACATGGAGCTAGGCTGACTCTGAGGTAACACTTTAAACATGCTAACATTGCTAACAATGTTAGCATGATGCTGCTTTCCTTATTTGCTGTTATGGTTGCTTGGTGATTTCAAAATGTTACTGTTAAACTGTAATGAGAGAAAACTGTCAAAGAAAAGAAATGTCTACCATTTTTGTTTTGTTGAAGTGTGTGTGGGGTGTTTGTGTCTACAGTGATAGATGAGAGGACGGATGGATGGAGTGAGGGAGGGCAGAATTTCAGGGCTGTGCTTTAGATTTCAGGCTGAGTTGCAGTTCAGTTTCATGACTACGATCCTTAAGCAGTTCCTGAGCAAACAGGGGCACCACCTACACACACACACACACACACACACACACACACACACACACACACACACATATGTGGGGGGGACACATTATCAAAGACAAATGAAAGTGAATGAGTGAACATAAATAATTAAAAAAGAAAAACAGGAAGCATACAGAAAAAGAATAGATTAGAAAGCTGGACAAAAGGTGGAGAAAGTTAACCGAAAGAAAAGCATGAAAGAAGATGGATGGATGATAAAATGAAAGATGGGACGTGGACAATGGAGACAAAATGATCGGCAATGGATGAACCGAGGGAATGCAGGGAAAAAATAGAAGAGAAAAGAAGGATGATATTATGGGAAGGAGGAAAGATGACAGTGGGATGAGAGAGAGAGAGAGAGAGAGAGAGAGAGAGAGAGAAATATGACATCAGTGAATTGGTTTAGCTGCACTCTGTGCTATGGCTCTCCCTGCTGCTTATTTTAGTTTATTACACATGTACTGTACTGATATTAAATTACTGCCACAGACACAGAGAGAGAGAGAGAGAGAGAGAGAGAGAGAGAGAGAGAGAGCTTGCCCACCTGTGCTGTAATAAGTTTTTTGCTCTTGGGTTGAGTTTTGTCAGGAAACTCTTCTCCAAAGCACAGGTCAATCATGTAGCGTGGCTTTGGCCCCCCTGCCTGCAAGTGCTGCTGTAACTCTACATACAGAAAAATTACAGGTACATACAAATTAAAGTTATTATGTGTGTATGTGTGTGGGGGGGGGGGGGCAGAGAAGCAAAATATTAGGAAGAAAAAGCAAAAATAGATGAAGGTAAATATGTGGTATAAATAAAGGAAGCAAGAAAAAGACCAATAAAGGATGGAGGGCAAAAAAAATTGTAGAAATATGTGGTGACAGGAAATTTATGAGAAGACAGAGAGAGAGAGAGAGAGAGAGAGAGAGAGAGAGAGAGAGAGAGAGAGAGAGAGAGAGAGTGAGAGAGAGAGATAGAGCGAGAAAGGGTGAGAGAGAGAGTGGGGGTGGGAGAGAGAGAAAGAGAGAGAGAGGCAGAGATCAGGGATGACAGAGAGAGAGAGAGAGAGAGAGAGAGAGAGAGAGAGAGAGAGCGATGGAGAGCACAGTCCTCACCTTGCAGGAAGATGGTCATATCGAGCAGTTTGCACGTCTTCTCTCTCTCCAGTTTGTTTGGTTGGTGCATATGTTGGGCGAGTGGCCCATCCCAGTACACTCGTCCCTGGCAGAAGCGTTTGATGAAGACTCCATCAGGGGCAGCCCACACTAACACACCCTTCTCAAGGTGAGGCAGCAGGCGGCTCATGGCCTCTGCAATGCCCGGTGGGAGGGACAGAGTGTCCAGGCAAGGAAAGGACAGAGTGTGAGCTGCACACGGCCCATAAATACGCTCATTCCCAACTGGCGCCGAACCCTGTAGGATAAAACATCCTTCTGGAGACGTGGTAGTTAGTTCCTGAACCAGCTGACCATGATAGATCAAACGCAATAGGAGTCGGAAGTCTGGAAACACACACACACACACACACACACACACACACAGTATATTAGCTTTATTGTTTGGGCTAGTTATAACACCATATATAACATCAGCAGTTCCTTCCAGTAGTATCAGTCCACTCCCCTTTTTAAAGTACATGTGAGTGTCGCGACTCTAGACGTGCTCAGAGACATGTCACCTTTCTGATTGGCTGTTCTGGCCTGGTAGTGACATGAACTCATCGGGTTGGTTGGGCTGCGTCACTGACCGTGTGCATCATAACACATTACAGTCCAGTGCTGAGCTTCACAAACAACAAGCACAGAAATCACACAAAACATTTATTTTTGTTCCCAAACCGACCAACGACGGGAAGCAGAGTCACCAAATCATCAGCTGCAGAAGCCGTTTCGGGTTCACCGTCACGCTCATCTCTGCAGTGTCTCGTCCTCAGAGTCTCTAGAATGTGACGTCTCACCACCTCTACGAGAGGTTGTGCTTTTTATGGTCATAAAGTCAACGTCTATGTCACGTAAACGTATTACATACGTACAGATTATACTGTAAGGACGACCAATACCGCTACTTTTTAAAAGCATTATTTATATTCTATGTAAACAAAATGATATCTTCCCTAACGGTGGCCCATCAGGGTTTAAATTTTATAATCGAGAACACTTCTTTTAAAATTCTCATTAAAAAAATGTGTTTAATGTAACCTTATTTACTGACTTCACAACTTAGGAAGATATCGTCCTGTGGTCTGGACAGTTGATTGGCTGATCTCAAAACCCCGCCCCCAAAATAAGAGACGAACCAATCAATAACTGTTCCTGTGGACCACAGACACACAGGTCGAATAAGAGCAATGAAACCCAAATTAAAAGGGAGGAGCTGCATCTTTTATGAATGCAGGATGGTGAACACTGTGTGGCGCCATTTACCAACATTCAATCACTCATTCGTTGAACCACTTAATTCTTTTTAAGATCAACTGGAGGCCAGAGAATATCTCAGCCGACACCGGGCGAAGGCTGGACACACCGTGGACAGCTCGCCGGACCCTCACACTCAGGCACAATTACACAAATAAAAACACTTTGGGGCAATTTTGAAACAGCCAATCAGCCAAATGTCTCTGGATTGTCGGAGGAAACCAAAGTATCATGAGGAAACCCATACGTGTGGAACGTGCTGCCTCTGTGTCACTGCTATTTACATTTCTTTAATTGTAGTAATGAACAGAATCAGAGTTTAATATTGTGTAACATACTTCCGCCTTTCCTTTCTACATCTGTATTCACAAGAGTATGTGATTTATGACACCACCCATGTCTCAGGGCCATGTGCATATGTGTCTATTGTGTGTGTGTGTGTGTGTGTGTGTGTGTGTGTGTGTGTGTGTGTGTGTGTGTGTGTGTGAAGTGTCACTGAATGGAATGTATGAAATGTATTTACCTGAAATGGGGCTGCAGGGTGTCAACAGAGAAACATTAGCAGGTCTGTCATAACCAAAAACATTATTGTTGCTGTAGAGATCCAATCTCCCACCTGCCAGTCTCTCTACACACACACACACACACACACACACACACACATTAATAAATCTGTCTCTGGTTTTAATATTAAAACTTATAGAAATAAACTTGTTAAAGGCAGAGCAGAAGACAAAGTGGTGGAAGTTGAAAAAGGAAGAGTGTCGGGTTGTCTTCAAGGAGGAGTTGAAACAGGCTTTGGGTGGTCAGGAAGTGCTTCCAGATGACTGGACAACTACAGCGAATGTGATCAGGGAGACAGGTAAGAGAATACTTGGTGTGTCATCTGGAAGGAAAGTAGATAAGGAGACTTGGTGGTGGAATGAGGAAGTGCAGGAGTGTGTACAAAGGAAGAGATTAGCTAAGAAGAAGTGGGACATTGAGAAAACCGAAGAGAGTAAACAGGAGTACAGGGAGACACAGCGTAAGGCAAAGGTAGCGGTGTCAAAGGCCAAACAGAGCGCGTTTGATGACTTGTATGCTCGGTTGGAAAGTAAGGAGGGAGAAAATGATTTATACAGGTTGGCACAGCAGAGAAATAGAGATGGGAAGGACGTGCAGCAAGTTAGATTGATAAAGGACAGAGAGGGAAATGTATTGACTGATGACAGAAGTGTGCTGGGAAGATGGAAAGAGTACTTTGAAGAGCTGATGAATGAGGAAAATGAGAGAGAAAAAAGAGTAGAAGAGGTGACTGTTGAGGACCAGGAAGTAGCAAAGATTAGTAAGGGTGAGGTGAGGAGGGCATTGAAGAGGATGAAGAATGGAAAGGCAGTTGGTCCTGATGACATACCGGTGGAGGTATGGAAG
>CM045738.1:48284796-48287296 GCA_024760905.1 Plotosus lineatus
CTTTCAGTTTTAGGTTCTTTCTTTTTTTCTAATTAGTTCTATTGTTTTCTTGGCTTTCTTTCTCGTGCTTTCTTTTTCGTCCGCCCTGCCGCGTGCGCCTTCCTTGCTCTCCTCTGTTCCTTTGTTCCTGATCTGATTCTTATCTTATCGAAGTTTTTCATCTAAATTTTTTTTATAGATTGCAAATCACTTTCTTCTAATATCGAACCCATCACGGTATGGACTCCACAAGCCCTGAAGGTGTGCTGTGATATCTGGTCCTGTGCAGCTCTCAGCAGAGGGTGTGGCTTCATGGTTTGGACTTGTTTATCCAGCACATTCCACAAATATCTTCTCGCAAGTGTTCTTCAAACCATCCCTGAAGAGTCTTGACAGTGTGCTCTGGTTGTGTCGTGTTGACGTTACAGAACAACACTGTTGCTGTAAATGGTGTCCAACAATCTTCAGGTGGACCGTCGCGGTCAGAGTAACAACCGCATGAGTTCTTAGTGCAGTGCCCCTAATTTCCCAGCACAACATTGCCCAGAACATAACACTGCTTCCACCTCACAGGCTAGTCCTTGTATTTCAGTGAGCCAGAGGTGGCCCTGAATCTGCTCCCGGGTCCTAGATTTGAAAGAAATGGAGAGGAACCATCTCATCTAGTCATGATAACGTCGTTCATTTCAAAATCTCTCGCATGTAATGAGATCATCACCGTTCATCACACGCCACCTTCAGTTGGTTTTAAAGTTATGGTTGACCGGTGCATCATTTGTTTATAATGAAAAGTTGGTTGTTGTTTTTTTCATACAGCCCCCCAACACACACACACACACACACACACACACACACACACACACACACACACACACACACACACACACACACACACAAACAGTCAATTGAACAGCTAATGATGTGACTTGTCAAAACTGTGATATCATTTCCTGGATGTGAATAAAAGCCTGAGAGTTTAGATCTATGATCATTATTTGTGTGTTTTTGTGTGTGTGTGTGTGTGTGTGTGTGTGTATGCTCACCCATATGTGTATCATCCACTATCCTGTACACCTTGTACGGCTCCGAGATGTCTAGTTGGCTGCGTTCGGCAACTTCCTGGAACTCAGAACTCTTGTTAAGGGCGCAGCGTAAACGAGTCTTCCATGCTGAGGGGTCAGCTCGGTCACGGCCCTCACGATACTTCCCTTTATACACTGCCCATGCCTACACACACACACACACACACACACACACACACACACACACACACACACATACATCATACGTACTTGAAAATAAGCAAATGCACACTCAACCATATACACTTAAACACATTACATGCAACTTCTGTAGATGCAAACATGCGCACGTGTATCCACAAGCATACACACACACACACACACACACACACACACACACACACACACACACACACACACATACACACACACACACACACACACGCTAAAGTAAGTGCAAACCTATGGAAATATACATATGTACATCATACGTATATGCAAATAAGCAAATACACACTCAAAATATACAGTTAAACACATTTATGCAATTACTGTACATGAAAACATGCACACATGCGTGCGCACTCACACACGCACACACACACACACACACACACACACTCACACTCACACACACACACACACACACACACACACACACACTCACACACACACACACACACACACACACACACACACACACACACACACACACACACACACACACACACACACACACACACACACACACACACACACATTCTGCATTGAGACATTGTGAGGTCCGGGTAACAAAACTCACAAATTGAAGACCGTTCTGTTTAATATGTGAACACAACCATATGAATTATGGACACTTGGTGGAATCTTTACACTTTATATCTGCATTGATCACACTGAATATACATTTTCAGAAAAAGGTTTTATTCCCCCCCCCCAGTGCACTAACTGGGTTATCGAAGGCCAGCCGTGTCTCTCCGTGTCTTTGGTGTGAGGTTCATGTAAAAGAACCATTGCTGACTTTCGATAAGAGGCGCTACAGAGCCATTAGCGTGTTTCTGCCCTGCGATGGCCTCACGAGCCGTCCAGGGTGTGCACGGCCCTCGCCCAGAGTCGGCTGAGATGGGAACCAGCCTCCCTGTGACCCTAATTAGGATTAAGCGGTTCAGAGAACGAGTGAAAGCTGAAATGTAAATTTTAGTTTTTTTATCATTTGGTTTGATGTTCCTGAGGGTTAGAATTTGGCTAAAATTTCATAAATTTTCTTCAAATTTAGCATAAAAATGTCCCTCATGATGCTGTTTCAAATTCAGTACTAAATTATGGCTGGATATACGAATTTAAGGCTGGTAATATTAATTTCACAAAATTACCAGTGTTATTATTATTATTATTATTATTATTATTATTATTATTATAATTATTACTAGTTGTAGTCGTAGTAGAAACAGTTGTATTTTAATTAAATAAAGTTGAATACTAAATATCAATTTTTAATG
>CM045738.1:48292296-48294796 GCA_024760905.1 Plotosus lineatus
AGTATTATTATTATTATTATTTTTATTACAGTATTATTATTATTATTATTATTATTATTATTATTACAGTATTATTATTATTATTATTATTATTATTATTATTACAGTATTATTATTATTATTATTATTACAGTATTATTATTATTATTATTATTATTATTATTACAGTATTATTATTATTATTATTATTATTATTATTACAGTATTATTATTATTATTATTATTATTATTATTACAGTATTATTATTATTATTATTATTATTATTACAGTATTATTATTATTATTATTATTATTATTACAGTATTATTATTATTATTATTATTATTATTATTACAGTATTATTATTATTATTATTATTATTATTATTACAGTATTATTATTATTATTATTATTATTATTATTACAGTATTATTATTATTATTATTATTATTATTATTACAGTATTATTATTATTATTATTATTATTATTATTACAGTATTATTATTATTATTATTATTATTATTACAGTATTATTATTATTATTATTATTATTATTACAGTATTATTATTATTATTATTATTACAGTATTATTATTATTATTATTATTACAGTATTATTATTATTATTATTATTACTATTACAGTATTATTATTATTATTATTATTATTATTACAGTGGCGGCACGGTGGCGTAGTGGTTAGCACGTCCGCCTCACAGCAAGAAGGCCTGGGTTCGATTCCCAGCCTGGGCGTTTCTGTGTGGCGTTTGCATGTTCTCCCCGTGCTTGTGCGGGTTTCCTCCAGGTGCTCCGGTTTCCTCCCGCAGTCCAAAGACGTGCACTGTAGGTTAATTGGCCGTTCTAAATTGACCGTAGTTTCTCTCCTGCAGCGGCACTGGAACCCAGTCGTATCGGCATTTGCCCTTCCATTGGATCCTTCCGGTGGCGCCGAGACAGGGGGGGACTTGCTGCTTGGGTAACAGCCTGTCCCTCATTACTCCCTACCCAGGCTCTGTGCACTGGGGGGTATCACCAGCTGGGGTACCAGCCAGAGCGCAGCCATAGTCCTTCGGGACTGACGGAGGCCTACCATTATTACAGTATTATTATTATTATTATTATTATTATTATTATTATTATTAATATTACAGTAATATTATTATTATTATTATTACTAATATTATTATTATTTTTATTATTATTACAGTATTATTATTATTATTATTATTATTATTATTATTACTATTACAGTATTATTGTTATTATTATTATTATTATTTTTATTATTATTATTACTATTACAGTATTATTATTATTATTATTATTATTATTATTATTACAGTATTATTACAGTATTATTACAAAGATTTTCTTCCATGTGGGTGAGATATCCAGCGCTTGAGGTCGCTTGTTAGGCTCCACCCACCTTTTCTCTTTCTGATCGACGCCTGCTCCTCCAGAAACCAGTTTCCTCCATGCGTCATGGAGGTGTGGCTCTGGTGGCAGGGACCGAACAAAGAGCGTGCCGTAGTCTTGTTTCGCCAGCAGATGGAGCTGTTTTTCAGAATTTAAATTCCAAGCAGCGTCTCCTCTGCAACGCAGGACAGGTACAAGCTGTGAATGTTGTACTAGTATGTCTTGAAATTCCCTTTAAATGCTCACAGTTTATGGTTTGATGGTAAAAAGACAACAAATCTGCTGATAAAAATAAATAAATGAATAAATGTAATAATCCTGTCCCATCATTTCACAGCCAATGTTATTGCCTACATTCATTATGATAGTACAATATGATCGGATTCGAATCTGAGCCGTGGGCCTTTCTGTGTGGCGCCTGCATGTTCTCCCCGTGCGTGTGTGGGTTTCCTCATAGTGCTCCGGTTTCCTCCAAGGTGTGAATGTGAGCCTGAATGCTTGTTTGTTATGAGTTTGTCCTGTTAACATTGATCAGCTGTTCAGGGTAACCACGCCCCTTGCCCGAAGTCACCTTCCTCTGTGACCATGATTGATAAGCGATATAATGATATAAAGTAATGGATGGATGTTGAATCCGAAGCAGTGTACGAACAGTCACATGCACACTGGTCTACATAAGTTGTGTGTTGCTAAAATGTAATAATTTACCTTCACTAAAAGTAACAGGCGCACCTGGTGGTATAGGGCGCTGGATCACTGATCCTAAGGTTGGGGGTTCAAGCCCCACTCTCAATAGTTTGTCACTGTCTAACCCCACCCCCCCCCACCCCACGGTGCAACAGACTGGGTTATCAAAGGCTGGCCGTGTCTCTCACTGTCGATGGTGCGTCAGCGTGTTTGCGCCCTGCGATGGCCTGGCAAGCTGTCCAGAGTGTAGTCTGCCCTCGCCCGGAGTCAGCTGGGATGGGCGCCAGCCTCCCCATGACCCTAACTAGGATTAAGCGATTCAAAAAAAGAATGAATAAATGAAAGAAACAATGTTAGCAATGTTAGCACGAGTGGGCGAGCGTCTGTTCGATATCGCTGATACATCACTTTCTGCTC
>CM045738.1:48302296-48307296 GCA_024760905.1 Plotosus lineatus
TTTAAGTACTTAGGCTCAACAATCCAGAGCAATGGAGAGTGTGGAAAAGAGGTGAAGAAGCGTGCAGGCAGGTTGGAATGGATGGAGAAAAGTGTCCGGTGTGATGTGTGATAGGAGAGTATCGGCAAGAATGAAGGGAAAAGTGTACAAGACGGTGATGAGGCCAGCAATGTTGTATGGTTTAGAGACAGTGGCCCTGGGGAAAAGACAGGAGGCAGAGTTGGAGGTAGCAGAGATGAAAATGTTGAGGTTCTCTTTGGGAGTAACGAGGATGGATAGGATCAGAAATGAGTACATCAGAGGGACAGCACATGTTAGATGTTTTGGAGACAAAGTCAGAGAGGCTAGATTGAGATGGTTTGGACATGTACAGAGGAGGGATAGTGAGTATATTGGTCGTAGGATGCTGAGGTTGGAACTACCAGGCAAAAGGCCCAGAGGAAGACCAAAGAGAAGATTTATGGATGCAGTGAAGGCGGACATGAAGGTCGTTGGAGTAAGAGTAGAAGATGCAGAGGATAGGGAGAGATGGAGGCAGATCATTTGCTGTGGCGACCCCTGAAGGGAACAGCCGAAAGGAAAAGAAGAAGAAGACACACACACACACACACACACACACACACACACACACACACATATAGAAATCATGAATATAAGTCAGGTGTGTGTCTCCTCCGCCGAACCCCTGAGACTGACTCACTGAACCCCTAGGGTTCGATCGAACCCAGGTTAGGAACCACTGATCTAAACATTATATATACTTGTGTATGTGTGTGTATGTGTATACGCACGTGAATGTACGTGTACATATATATGTAGATATGTGTATGTATATGTACTATATATATATATATATATATATATATATATATGTGTGTGTGTGTGTGTATATATATATATATGTATATATACATATGTGTGTGTGTGTGTGTGTGTGTGTGTGTATGTGTGGATATATATATATATATATATATATATATATATATATATATGTGTGTGTATGTAAGTGTGTATGTGTGGATACCTATATATATATATATATATATGTGTGTGTGTGTACATATATGAGTCCACGGGCATGTGAAAAAAAATGTATGCACATATATGCATGTATCGATACCAATATTTAAGAGAACCCGCCCCCGGATATGTAATAAACACCACCCCATCTAGAGGGCCATGTTCATCGACATAGTACCGCCCCCAGCACTTTGTAATCATTCTTCTATAATCACATAAAGAGAGAGGATGGTTTCACCACCCCTCGAAACAGATCTGTAGTGATAAATGGAGTTTCAATAAAAAGTCTTTCTTCTTCTTTCTTCTTTTCCTTTCGGCTTTTCCCTTCAGGGGTCGCCACAGCGAATCATCTGCCTCCATCTCACCCTATCCTTTGCATCTTCTTCTCTTACACCAACGACCTTCATGTCCTCCTTCACCACATCCATGAATCGTCTCTTTGGTCTTCCTCTAGTCCTTTTACCTGGTAGTTCCAGCCTCAGCATCCTATTACCAATATACTCACTATCCCTCCTCTGTACATGTCCAAACCATCTCAATCTAGCCTCTCTGACTTTGTCTCCAAAACGTCTTACATGTGCTGTCCCTCTGATGTGCTCATTCCTAATCCTATCCATCCTCGTTACTCCCAAAGAGAACCTCAACATTTTCATCTCTGCTACCTCCAGCTCTGCCTCCTGTCTTTTCCCCAGGGCCACTGTTTCTAACCCATACAACATCGTTGGCCTCAACACCGTCTTGTACACTTTTCGTTTCATTCTTGCCGATACCCTCCTATCACACATCACACCAGACACTTTTCTCCAACCATTCCAACCTGCCTGCACACGCTTCTTGACCTCTTTTCCACACTCTCCATTCCACACAACTCTGGATTGTTGAGCCTAAGTACTTAAAATCCTCCACCTTTCTTATCTCTGCTCCCTGTGATCTCACCATTCCTCTTGGGTCCTTGTCATTCATACACATGTATTCTGTCTTACTGAGGCTAATCTTCATTCCCCTCCTTTCCAGGGCATACCTCCACCTCTCCAGATTTTCCTGCACTTGTTCTCTGCTCTCACTACAGATCACAAGGTCATCTGCAAACATCATAGTCCATGGGGAATCTTGTCTAACCTCGTCTGTCAACCTGTCCATCACTATAGCAAACAAGAAGGGGCTGAGAGCTGACCCTTGATGCAGTCCCACCTCCACCTTGAACTCTTGTGTCACACCGACAGCACACCTCACCACTGTCTTACATCTCTCATACATGTCCTGCACCACTCTAGCATACTTCTCTGCCACTCCAGACTTCCTCATGCAATACCACAGTTCTTCTCTCGGCACCCTGTCATATGCTTTCTCCAGATCCACAAAGGCACAATGCAGCTCCCTCTGACCTTCTCTGTACTTCTCCATTAACATCCTCAAGGCAAACACTGCATCTGTGGTGCTCTTTCTTGGCATGAAACCAAACTGTTGTTCACAAATGCTGACCTCTGCCCTTAGTCTAGCTTCCACTATTCTTTCCCATAACTTCATCGTATGGCTCATCAACTTTATCCCTCTGTAGTTGCCACAACTCTGCACGCCTCCCTTGTTCTTAAAAATGGGCACCAGCACACTTCTCCTCCATTCCTCTGGCATCCTCTCACTCTCGAAGACCTTGTTAAATGTTCTTGTCAGAAAATCTACTGCTACCTCTCCTAGACACTTCCATACCTCTACCGGTATGTCATCAGGACCAACTGCCTTTCCATTCTTCATCCTCTTCAATGCCCTCCTCACTTCACCCTTACTAATCTTTGCTACTTCCTGGTCCTCAACAGTCACCTCTTCTCCTCTTTTTTCTCTCTCATTTTCCTCATTCATCAGCTCTTCAAAGTACTCTTTCCATCTTCCCAGCACACTTCTGTCATCAGTCAATACATTTCCCTCTCTGTCCTTTATCAATCTAACTTGCTGCACGTCCTTCCCATCTCTATTTCTCTGCTGTGCCAACCTGTATAAATCATTTTCTCCCTCCTTACTTTCCAACCGAGCATACAAGTCATCAAACGCGCTCTGTTTGGCCTTTGACACTGCTACCTTTGCCTTACGCTGTGTACTCCTGTTTACTCTCTTCGGTTTTCTCAATGTCCCACTTCTTCTTAGCTAATCTCTTCCTTTGTACACACTCCTGCACTTCCTCATTCCACCACCAAGTCTCCTTATCTACTTTCCTTCCAGATGACACACCAAGTATTCTCCTACCTGTCTCCCTGATCACATTAGCTGTAGTTGTCCAGTCATCTGGAAGCACTTCCTGACCACCCAAAGCCTGTTTCAACTCCTCCTTGAAGACAACCCGACACTCTTCCTTTTCAACTTCCACCACTTTGTCTTCTGCTCTGCCTTTGCCTTCTTCACCTTCCTCACCACCAGCATCATCCTGCACACCACCATCCTATGCTGGTTGGCAACTCTCTCACCCGCCACTACTTTGCAGTCACTGACTTCCTTTAAATTACATCGCCTGCACATGATGTAGTCTACCTGTGTGCTCCTACCTCCACTTTTATAAGTCACCCTATGCTCCTCTCTCTTCTGGAAGAAAGTATTCACCACAGCCTTTTCCATCCTTTTGCAAAATCTACCAACATCTGTCCTTCATGCGTTCCTGTCCTGGATACCAAACCTACCCATCACTTCCTCGTCCCCTCTGTTTCCTGCACCAACATGTCCATTGAAGTCTGCCCCAATGACCACTCTTTCACCTCTGGGGGTACTCTGCATCACTTCATCTAACTCCCTCCAGAATCTCTCCTTCTCTTCTCGCTCACATCCTGTCTGTGGGGCATAAGCACTAACAACATTGACCATCACACCTTCAATTTCTAACTTGAGACTCATCACTCTGTCTGACACGCTTTTCACTTCTAGAACATTCCTGACAAACTCCTCCTTCAAGATGACTCCGACTCCATTTCTCTTCCCATCCACACCATGATAAAACAGCTTAAACCCTGCTCCTATCCTTCTAGCCTTGTTACCTTTCCACCTGGTCTCCTGAACACACAGTATGTCCACCTTCCTCCTCTGCATCATGTCAGCCAGCTCTCTACCTTTTCCTGTCATAGTTCCAACATTCAAAGTCCCTACTTTCAGTCCTAGACTTATGCCTTTCCTCTTCTCTCTCTGGCAACGGACACGCCTCCCGCCTCTCCTTCTTCGACGTCTTCGACCAACAGTAGTCCAATTTCCGTCAGCACCCTGTTGGTTGACGGCACTGATGGCGATCGTTGTTAACCCGGGCCTCGACCGATCCGGTATGTCATTCTTTGTTGTGATTCGCATAGTTTATTTGGCATTTGTTTTACGCCGGATGCCCTGCCTGACGCAACCCTCTGCATTTATCCGGGCTTGGGACCGGCGTGAGGGAGAGACACTGGTTTGTGCCTCCCCTCACGGCTGCATTCAATAGAAAATAAAAGGACAGGACAAAGACTTTCTATACAAAGACTTTCAATAGAAAGTCTTTGTCCTGTCCTTTTATTTTTATTGTTATTTGCTCTACCAAAAAGTATTGAGCACTCTCCTATGGAAGGATCTACTCAGAAAATCCTCCTATATATATATATATAGGATTTTCTGAGTAGATCCTTCCATAGGAGAGTGCTCAATACTTTTTGGTAGAGCAAATAAACAAAAATAAAAGGACAGGACAAAGACTTTCTATTGAAACTACATTTATCACTACAGATCTGTTTCGAGGGGTGGTGAAACCATCCTCTCTCTTCAGGTGATTATAGAAGAATTCTATAGAGATTATATATATATATATATATATATATATATATATATATATATATATATATATATATATATATATATATATATATATATATATGAGTACATCAGAGGGACAGCACATGTAAGAGGTTTTGGAGATAAAGTCAGAGAGGCTAGATTGAGATGGTTTGGACATGTATAGAAGAGGGATAGTGCGTATATTG
>CM045738.1:48309796-48337296 GCA_024760905.1 Plotosus lineatus
CTCACCTCCTCCACAGAGTCCAGTGGGCAGCCGAGGACAGAGCTGGCCCTCCTGACCAGCTTGTTCAGTCTCTTTCTGTCCCGCCTGTGCTGCCTGGGCCCAGCAGATGGCAGCGAGAGGATTGGGCAGAGGCCACCACAGAGTCATAAAAAGTCCTGAGCAGAGGTTCAGATACGCCGAAGGACCTGAGTCTCCTCAGAAGATGGAGGCGACTCTGGCCCTTCTTGTACAGGGCGCTGGTGTTGTGGGACCAGTCCAGTTTATTAGTTACAAGGTGAACACCCAGGTACTTGAAACTGTCCACTGTCTCAATGTCCTGTCCCTGGATGTTCATCAGTAAGTGTGTGTGTGTGTGTTTGAGTGTTTCTTCCTGAAGTCGATCACCATCTCCTTCGCTCTTCCTGGTGTTCAAGCACAGGTGGTTGCGCCTACACCAGTCCACGGTCAATGATGACCGATCGTACTCCAGCTCGCTCCTCAGACACACGGCCCACGATGGCGGAGTCGTCCGAGAACTTCTGGAGGTGGCAGCTGTTTGTGTTATATATGAAGTCCGAGGTATAGATATTGAAAAGGGAAGGGTGAGAGGATCGGTGCCCTGCGGTGCCCTGCTGCAACAATACCTTGACTTACAGCCGCAGCCGCACGCACTGTGGACGGCTGTGGTAAGGTAGTCAATAATCCAGGCAGCAAGATGCCCGCCCACCCCACGCCCTCCAGCTTCCTCGCAGACGCGCTGGCCTGATGGTGTTGAAGGCGCTTGGAGAAGTCAAAGAACATGACTTTCACAGCGCTGCCGGGCGATTCCAGGTGGGGTTAGTGCCCGCTGCAGAAGGTAGATGACGGCGCTTTCTACTCCGATGTTGGGCCTGTAGGCAAACTGCAGCGGGTCTAGGTGGGGCTCACCATAGAGCGGAGGTGTTCAAGGAGGAGCCTTTCCATGGTCTTAATGAGGTGGGAGGTCAGGGCCACAGGTCTGTCAGTGGGCTGGTTCCTTCGCTTGTGCTGTTTTGGGAACCGAACCACACAGGAGGTCTTCCATAGGACGGGAACCTTCTCCAGGCTGAGGCTCAGGTTGTACAGGTAGCATAGTACCACACAGAGCTGGTCTGGCGCGAGGTCCTCAGCAACCTGGGACTGATGCCATCAGGTCCTTCAGATTTCCTCTGATTTAGTCGCAGCTGTCTCCCCTCACCTGGTCTGATGTGGAGGGAGAGGGGGCTGGGGTGGGCTGCAGAGGGAGGGGGATGTGTCTGTCGGGCTGTAGCAGTCAAGTGGAAGCTGGCCTGGGGAGGGGGAGGTGTCAGCTGGTCTGGAGACGTGTGAAGAGGGGAGGGAATGGGGAGGGGTGCAGAGGGGGAGGGGGAGAATCAAACCCTGTTGAAGTAACAGTTTAGTTCATCCGCCCAGCGCTGGTCACCATCAGCTGTCCCTCTGACACTCTGCCCAAATCCAGACATGGTCTTTAGTCCTCTCCAGACGCCCCAAGACGCTGTTCTGAGCCAGCTTCTCCATCTTCTTCCCATAGTCCTTCTCTTGCCTCTCCTGATTCTCCACTGGAGCTCACGCTGACCTTCTTCTGCTCCTCTCTGTCCTCTCGAGATGAAAGCCTCTTTCTCTTGTTCAGGGAGGACTTTAAGCTCAGGGGTGACCCATGGGTGGTTGTTGGAGAAGCACCGCACTCCTCCGTGTTGGCACAGTGCTGTCCACGCAGAAGTTCATGTAATCAGTGATACAGTGTGTGAGGCCGTCATGTCATCACCAAAGGAGTCACAGAGCATGCTCCAGTCTGTGGTCTGGAAACAGTCCCTAAGCCCCTCTCATTGGTCTCCTCGGTCCACACTTTCACAGACCTCTTTCTGTGCAGGTTCCTTCCGCACCCTGGGTGTGTATTGGGGGAGCAGGTAGACCAGGTTGTGGTCTGAGCGTCCCAGTGGGGGAGGGGGAGGAGCTGTAAGCGTCCTTCACATTTGCATACAGCAAGTCCAGTGTTTTATTTTCAGGAGCACTTCACGTATTGCGTGAACGTCGGGAGAGAGGCGGAGAGAGGGGCGTGGTTAAAGTCCCCTGCTGATCAGAATCATGGCGCGGGGGTGACGAGTCTGTGTCTGATTAATGGCGCTGTGGAGACGCTCACACGCGGCCGCCGCATCAGCCGAGGGCGGAATGTACACGCAAAACACAATCACGTGTGAAAACTCCCTCGGTAGATAATACGGCCGCGCGCTCACCGCCTACATTTGCGGTCCCGCGTGCACAGCTGCTCCTTCACGTGTGCACGTTTGCCGGGTGGCACCATCGTTCATTTACGTAGATCGCCACACCCTCCTTTCTTCTCTTACTGCCTCCGTTACACTCCGATCTGCACGCGCGAGTGTAAATCCGTGAAGAGAAACCACAGAGTCCGGTGTAAGTTCATTCAGCCACGTCTCCGAGAAACACATGAGGCTGCAGTCCTGGTACTGCCTCTGCTGCCGGGTCAGCGCCTGCCAGCTCCTCCGTCTTGTTGGCGATCGCGCGGACATTTCCCATGATGACAGAGGGAACACATGTCTTCCGCGTCTTTCGTCCCTCTCGCAGCCTCCTTCCTCCTCCGTATTTCCACAGGTACAACGGGCTTTTTCCGCGTGAAGGAGGGCGGGGGCGCGCAGGCCGAGGAGGGTCTCACGTGTGTAAGACCTGCAGGTTGCTCAGAGCCGTCGGTGAATGAGTTTCCTGACGCCGATCCAAAAAGTGAAAATAAAAGTGCAAAGAAAAACAAAAGCATCATGAAAGCATGTTTTCCAGATGCAGGATTGAAGAAAGAAAAAGAAAATTTGAAAAAGATAAAGAAACACGCCTATATACAATAGAAAAGAGAAAAAAAAGAAAAATAAACTGAAGAGCTCCTGTAACTGGCTGCAGGTCACCCGGCGCCATATATATATATATATATATATAGACCTTCAAGGCGACCTTGAGTGCTGAGAAAGGCGCCATATAAATAAAATGTATTATTATTATAGAGAGAGAGAGAGAGAGAGAGAGAGTAAAATGATTTTTTTATCCACCCATGGTATAACCTTTCAGATATCATTTTAAAAGGTGCAACAGATAACCCGTCTTATCAGCTGTACTGGTGAAGCATGGTGGTGTTAGTATGATGTGGGGTTGTTCTTTTTCAGTTAAGACTGACACTGCGCTCCTGAGTGGTGCATCGACAGGGTGACTGATCATCAACCTCGAGATCACTTTCTTGTCACTCACAGCAATCACGAGCGAATCATAGGTGCCTGTCAGCACATTTGTATGGGTGGCCGGATAGCAATTTTGCTCTGAGTGTGTCAGGTTGCCCCTAAATATGTATGCACAGCAGCAGAAGCTCGAAAAGACACATGTGGCAGCGTCAATTCATTAAATACAAAATCATTACACAAAAACTGCAGGCCTGAAAATTTTGACCCAAAGCAGAAATCCAAATCCATAAACCAACGACGTGGTCAAAGGAGAAATTATTTGGAATGGCATGAAGACACATGTCAAGCTCAGGAGATCATTAAAGATGGAATACATTATCAAACTCGCACTTAAAAAGATCGGCTCTTGAATTACAGGCAAAACGTGCTTTAACACTTTCACGCCCAAATTATTTTTTGCAGTTAAAAAAATTATCACTAGTTTTTCCAAATCAAAAAGGCCTAAAGAAACACCCCAAACACATTTCTTTCAACAAAATTATAATCACACTAATAATAATAATAACAATAATAACGTAATAATAACACTCTTACAAATTCGTGAACAACACAATCCTGCGCACTCAAGGTCGTCTCACAGCTGATTGAGGCACGTGGGACCAAGCTGTGTTGCATCAGGTGACGCCACAAGAAGTATAGAACACATTCTGCACGGCATCAAGTAGTTATTAGCATTTTTGAAAGAGGACCATATGGTCCTGCTAGGCGTTAAAGGCCCACAAACAAAAAATCCATAATGGTTGTGTCCACGTGTATGTAAAATGGCACCTGTAATTCTTTGCTCCCAATTTGAAATGTGTTGGGAGCAGCGGCACGGTGGTGTAGTGGTGAGCATGTCTGCCTCACAGCAATAAAGCCTACGTTTCCCAGCCTGGTCATTTCTGTGTGGAGTTTGCATGTTCCCCTGAGCTTGTGTGTGTTTCCTCCGGGTACTCTGGTTTCCTCCCACAGTCCAAAGACATGCACAGTAGGTTAATTGTCTGTTCCAAATCACCCCTAGATATGAGTATGAATGGTTATGTGAGTGTTGGCCCTGCAATGGCCTGGATCAGCTGTCCAGGGTGTACTCCGCACTCATCCAGAGTTGGCTGAGAAGTGCACCAGCTTCCTCGCCACTCTAATTAGGATTGACGGTTCAGAAAATGAATGAATGTGTTAGTTGCTCAATTGATTTAAAAACAAACATTATTTAGCTTGATTTCTTTTTATATAATTGTAAATATATATATATATATATATATATATATATATATATATATATATATATATATATATATATATAATATACACTGTATTTATTTGTATATGTTGATCTTTTGATATGTTAATCACTTTGATCCTATGTCTTTATTTATTTATTTTATATTTTTCTTTCTTTGTTCCTGCCTGTCACTTGTTTTATCTTCACTTTGGTGAGTCACACTGAGCGCTACACTTGCTCGCTTCATCTCACTCCAACAAAGTCACCATCGCCCCCCATGGTGCAAACGTGAACACACACACACACACACACACACACACACACACACACACACACACCAGATATGCTCCCTCCATCAGCCCATCTGTTTTTACTAGATACTGTGTTTGAAATGGTGGAGAAGGGCATTGACTTTTCATATAAATATTTGCTGTTGTTGTTGTCGTTGTTGTTGTTATTGTTGCTTTCATCGATAATGACATAAGAATGATGAGAATAATACGAGAGCTGCCATGTAATACATTAAGAGACATTTATGTTTTACTCATTTAAAACATCTTGGTTTGTCTCCACTTCTCTTCTTGAAGTGTTTCCTCCAATCAATCCTGCAGCTCTTCTTGAAAATACTGATACTCTTTTCCTATCTCGGTGGGTGTGAACTTTGCCAAAGGCTCCACCCACATCCACCCAGGTTTGTTTAACTAGCCCTCCATATTCTCGCCAGTGTACTCAGGTTCCCGCCCCCCATCCATCACCAGAACCAAGATCCTAGTGCAGGGGTCACCGACCTTTTTGAAACCGAGAGCTACTTCTTGGGTACCAATTAATGCGAAGGGCTACCAGGTCAAAACACACCTCTGAAATTACAAATTTGCTCAATTTACCTTTAATTATATGTTATCATTAATAATTAATGATATTTATCTATGTGAAGATATTGATTTGATTTAAAATATATTCAAAAAAATTAGATGCAGCTCAATGGAGAGTGGCGCTATGGAGCTGTGGGCCTGTCCTAAAACTAGCAGTGAACAGGTCCGCGGGCAACTTATAGTGTCCTTGCGGGCTACCTGGTGCCCACGGGCACCACGTTGGTGATCCCTGTCCTAGTGTTTTTGAGTATCGCTCATAATGTCTAATCTCTGAAGAAAATACCCCTTAACATGGAAATTCCACCTTGTAAATAAACATCTGTCTTCTGACATCCAAGTTAATAAGTGATGTCAGATTACCCAGGATGCATCAGCAGTGAAGAAAACAGCATCTCTTACTTTTAAATGAGTTCTACTGTATATACAGCATTCCGCCATAAGTATTCGGGAAAAACCGTTTAACGGAAAAATGCAGTTCAATCAAACCGCTATGATTTTTTTCGCAGTACATTTGGTACGAGATAGATCGACTTGAAAATTTGACAGCGTCCAAATGATCACATGACAATCATGTGGTGAAATGCATGACGTCATCGGTCGTCTGCTTCTGCTAAATTTAGACCATAAACAACATGGATCGGCGATCGAAAGAATTATCACAGTGCAACAAAGAAGGGATCATCAAACTATTTGAAGGCGGAGTCAAACGGTCTGAAATAGTGAGAATTGTCGGACTACCTTCTAGCACCGTTTATGGTTTCTTTGATAGATATTTTGAGCGGGGAAATTCGGAAAACAAGCCAAGAAGTGGACGGCATTGTTTGTTCAAGGCTCGTGACAGCAGACGACTTGAATCGTCGTCAATCATTATCAGAGATAACCAAACATTTTCAACAACAACAGAGACCGAACTTTCTCTAAGACGACTGTTGAGAGAAAATTGCATTCTCTTGGATTTCATAAACGGTCTGTGAGGAAAAATATTCACACTGCTGACGCCATGTTGTTTTTCTGAATACTTATGGTGGAATGCTGCACACCTACCTGCTTTAGATCAGTTTGTGGTCAGTGTACTGCAGCACTGATTATACATTTCACTGTTTGAGGAGAAAATACACTCATTGCAGTAAACTGATTAGCATATTGCTAATACATTGGTACCTTGAGTTAGGAGTGTCTTTTATAACGAATTTTCCATGATATGAGCTTCGATCCCACAAAACATCCACCCCATCCAATGAGCCAAATTTTGATTTTCGAGCTCTGCTGCGGAAATGGCTTTCCTGAGCCAATTAGCCTCATATTTTTATTTATTTTTTATTTTTTTTATTTATTTATTTAAGGGACAATGTACAGGAACATTAAGCTCATAGAGACAGAGATGTACTGTACCAGATTATAGCTTAATAGCTAGTTTCCATCTGTAGTCCCTAATTTAGAACGGCCAATTAACCTACAGTGCATGTCTTTGGATTGTGGGAGGAAACCGGAGCACCCGGAGGAAACCCACACAAGCACGGGGAGAACATGCAAACTCCACACAGAAACGCCCAGGCCGGGAATCGAACCCGGGCCTTCTTGCTGTGAGGCGCGTGTATTCCTCCGCAGTCCAAGAACGCCTTGTACAGTGCTTCTCAATTATTTTCTGTGATGCCCCCTATAGGAAGAAAACAACATTTCACGACCCACCCAGTGCCTCACATGTGACTATAAATAGTGATTACTGTACTTCATATCATTTGCATGTTGCTTTTTTTCGTACACCATAGGGAACACAGTGAGAGCGCTACTGCCACATACTGTAGAGGATGCACAATTACACTTAATTCTAGTACATCACACCGCTATTTGAGAAGCACTGGCCTTCTGGGAGCTCAACACGAGTCTTACCTCACTGGCATTTGTAGTGTGCACATGCACAAAATTCTCCACCTCCTCCCTCTCTGTAATGCACCACCTCATGCCCGCCAATGTGACGACTTCTCGCCCACATGACATTTTCGCCACAGTCGATGATCGGAAGGGTATTTTGACTTATTGTTTATTCTTGTTTAATTATTATTTATTATTAATTATTATTAATGTTAATGTACATGTATTATTATTTTTATTTATTTATTTTTTTATGAAATATGTATTGTTTTTACATGTTGATCTTTAATATATTCGGTGAAATATATGAGTTTGGTGCAGGTTATATGAGTTTGGGAGGGGGTGGAACGGATTAATTGGTTTTCTATTATTTCCGATGGCAATTTTTGTTTTATCTAACCAACATTTTGACTTACCAGCTTGCCCTCGGAACGGATTAATTTCATAAGTCAAGGTAAACATAGAGGAGTCGGATTAAAAAATGAAGCTATTCGAATTTCTGATCTGAGATACATCTTCCAAGATTGCTTCTTTCCAAACAATTTCAGATGGGTTAACAAATCATAATAAAACATATGCTGCTGTTGTTGTTGTTGTTATTTTGTTTTAGTATTATTATTATTATTAGTAGTAGTAGTAGTAGTAGAAGTAGAACTTTGTATGTGTGTTATTGTAAGTTACTTGTTAAAATAAGAAATAAATGAACACCTCAGGTACCACGCCCACCTCACAGCAAGAAAGTCCCGGATTCGATTCCTGGGCCGGTGTGACAGTGAGTGTGAATGGTTACATGTGTGGCCCTGTGAGGGCCTGGCGAGCTGTTCAGGGTGTACATCGCCCTCACCCAGATTTGGCTGAGATAGGCACCAGTCTCTTCACAATCCTATTTTGGAATAAGCATGTTAGATTATGAATGGATGAATGCATTATTCCTAAATTATCTTTATAGTAGGAATTCTAGGAACCACACCCACATTATTTGCGATAATAGCTCTGCAAAACCTTTTCCTCAATTTTTTTTTTTGAAAATAATAAATTCATTAATAAAATCAATCCTGTTAGAAGAGAGTTTTTAATTTTAAAAGCCAAGAATGTGTACAGCACAACACAACACATCTGAAAATATGAATAGAAAACATGGTGATTATATTGAATCGGGGGGGAAATCACATCAGTGCACGTCTTCTTCCCTGATATCTCGGATCTGAGAGTTTTCAGATGTGCTGGAGAAGACTTTATATACATATACTGTATATATGAAATATGTTTCATTTAAAATTTAAAAATGTATGCTTTTTTAGGGCACTGATGACCTGGTAAGGTGCTGGATTGCTGATCCTAAGGTTGGGGGGTGCGGTCAATGGTTGTCACTGTCCCCCCAGTGGACAAACTGAGTTATCAAAGGCCAGCCGTGTTTCTCACTGTCTGTGGTGAAAGTTCATGTAAAAGAACCATTGCTGGACTTTAGACAAGAGGAGCTGCAGAACCGTCGGCGTGTTTCTGCCTTGCGATGGCCTGGCGAGACGTCCAGGGTGTACTCTGCCCTCGCCCATAGTCGGCTGAGATGGGCACCAGGCTCCTTGTGATCCTAATTAGGATGAAGCGTTTCAGAAAATGAATGAAGAAGGTCTTATTCTATACAGAAAGAAAGAATAAAATGAAAAAATAAAACCACTGGAACAGCACAGAGATTGAGAAAAGGGAGGGGCTCAGTAATACAAAGAGAGAGAGAGACAGAGAGAGAGAGAGACCTGCGAAAGAAGAAGTGATGATGTCATCTTTAGACGGGAAGCGAGTAAGAAATAATGACGAGTGGGAGGGCAGAAAAAGGAGGGGGAAGGGAGAACAGAGATGGGGGGAGTGGAGCTTGAGATAGAGAGAGAGAGAGAGAGAGAGAGAGTGTGTGTGTGTTTTTTCCATCACTGCAGCATCACAGAAGAAGGTGTGAACCACCCACTGGCCCACAGAAATACGGAGAACGAGAGAGACAGAGCACAGGATAGCAAGAAAGAGAGAGAGAGAAAGAGAGAGAGAGAGCGAGAGAGAGAGAGAGAGAGAGAGGAAGAGAAAGGTGTGTCACTGTAGCGAGAAGAACCATCGTCCTCATCATTACCTGTAAAGGTAAGATATTTTACATGCATCAGAGAGAGCAGAACAATGGGTGTGTTTGATGATCGTGTGTGTGTGTGTGTGTGTGTGTGTGTGTGTGTGTGTGTGTGTGTGTGTGTGTATGCAGGAAAGAAAATGTGTTGATGCGTGATGAGTGTGAGAGATGCTGCTGTGTTAGGTGAAGGCGTGGTGCTCCATATTGTTCCTTCAGACCGTAGCTTTTTTTTTTGCTTTTTTTTAAACCCACAAATGACTAATATTTTTTTCACCATTTTTAATGTTATCGCAACGTTATTTTTAAAATATTATCGTAAAAAATAAACTTTATTATTCTCTATCCAAAGTGTTGCCTCCTTGGCAGGTCTCCTCCTTAACTGGGCGCAGCGTGACCGCCATGACAGTTCAGCGTGTCTCCAGTAATATCAGCGATATAATAAAACTCTGATGATTGGGATATTATCAGTTCACAGTTATAATTATACTAATCGCTTAAATCGATCAATATATTTAGAATTATTAGTGTAGACGATATAAATAAAATAGAAATATACACAAATAAAATAAAGATGTACATCAATCTTACATCTAAGACAGACATTAAAATAACCAGGACATTAATATTAACAGTAGAATTTATGACCGAAATTATGACTATAGTGTATACAAATATATATTATAGATAGATATAGTTATGGTCACGCCCCATCGTTAGGCTTATTATGGTTTTATAAAACATGACGAAAGGTCAGTTGATTACTGTGTATTTTAACCTGGGCAGCGTTTATTTTATATGAATTTGACATATATAATATATATATATATATATACACACACATATATATATATTGGGTTTAAAGTGCATATATACACACAAACTAAAGATGATACAGATTATTTGTCCGTTTGCAATTTTTATTTATTTATGTATTTACAGTATAAGTGCCACCAATATCAGTGAGGCTTTGATGGTGAATATGATACAGCCCGGTTGGGTTGGGGAGGGTTTAGGGGGTTGTGTGTGTTTGAGGTTAAAGGTTATTAACAGATTTCATTTTTGAAATATTTCAGAAGGTACATTCATATCGTTTTTATTCTATATCACTGTATAAACAATTGTGTGGATTTTATATTTAAAACACACACACACACACACACACACACACACACACACACACACACACGAGACTGTGTCTGGTCACTTTGTTGTAGATGAATGTCACAGCAGAGAGAGAGAGAGAGAGAGAGAGAGAATTCCCCTCATAGTTGAGAATAAAGAACTCATTCTGCTCTGAGAGAATAGCGTGAAAAAGAAAAAAAAATTATGGAAAAACAACTGCTTGAGAAAAAAAATTACTACTTTACTGTTATTAAAAAACTGAATAAAATGCATTTAATATCTAATGTAATTAAAATAATATAAACATATGTCAGCATTAAAATATTCACAAACTCACCCCAACATTCAGAACAAAGGCGGCATAGATTTCTGTATAATGTATAACTTCCTGTGAACTGGAATACACAGCAATAAAGTGTGTGTGTGTGTGTGTGTGTGTGTGTGTGTGTGTGTGTGTGTGTGTGTGTGTGTGTGAGTGAGAGAGAGAGAGAGAGATTAATTTAGAATGAATGTTTCCAAACATCTGCATCAGTAACTTCGACATTATCAAGTTAGTAACGTGATCAGCACGTCCACTCCAGAGCAAGGGTTCAGGGGTGTCTCTGTGTGGAGTTTGCATGTTCTTCCCGTGCTGGGCTGGTCCTCAGGAGACTCCGGTGTGAATGTAACTGTGAATGGTTGTATGTGTGTTGGCTTTGTGATGGCCCAGTGAGCTGTACAGGGTATTAGCCTGCCTTTGCCTAGAGTTGCCTGGGATGGTCTGCAGCCTCACAGTGACCCTGATAAAGTACATCGCTCAGAAAATAAAATAAAATGCAAAATGCATATCAGTCAGGAGAGATAGCAGCAGATCACATAAGAGAGCACTTCAAATAAAAACAGTGTGATTATCGGCCAATCACATGGCGACAACATCATACATAAAACCTTCCGGGCACAATCAAGAGCTTCAGGTAATGTTCATATCAACCATCAGAATGAAGAGAAAGTGGGATCTCTGGGACTGGAACTGTAGTCTGGTTGTTAGCATTTTGAAAACGAATGATTGTTGAATAAGAATAATTTATGTATACAGTGGTACCTTGACTTATTTACGAGTGTCTTTTATAATGAGTTTTCCATGATACGAACTTCGATCCACCAAAAATCTGCCCTATCCAGCCAGCAAAATTTTGATTTACGAGCTCTGCTGGGGAAATGGCTTTTCCTGGCCGATTAGCCTCGTATTCTTCCGCGTGTATTTCTCCGCACTCCAAGAACGCTTTGTTCAGTGCTTCTCAATTATTTTCTGTGACGTCCCCTAAAGAAAAAGAAAAACATTTCACGCCCCCCCAACGCCCCCCCCCCCTCCCCCATTGCACAACTATAAAGTGTTTACTGCACTTCATATCTTTTGCTCAGTGCATTTTCCCCCTACATCATAGCGTGACGGGCAGTGGTGGTCTAGTGGTATAAGGTGTCGGATCACTGATCCAAAGGTTGGGGGTTCGAGTCCCACGCTCCACAAGGCTGTCACTGTCCTCCCAGTGCAGCTAACTGGGTTATCAAAGGCCGGCCATGTCTGTCACTGTCTATGGTGTGAGGCATGTAAAAGAACCATTGCTGACTTTCGACAAGAGTAGGCTGCAAAGCCGTCAGCGTCTTTCTGCCCTGCGATGGCCTGGCGAGCTGTCCAGGGTGTACTCTGCCCTCGCCCTGAGTTGGCTGGGATGGGCACCAGCCTCCCCTGACCCTAATTAGGATGAAGCGGTTACAGAAAATGATGATGATCATAGCGTGACAATGAGAATGCCACAGCCACCTACTGGAGAGGATGCGCAATCACACGTAATTCTCGTACAGTATGGCAAAAAAGCATGTTCCCCTGGGTCATACATGCCCCCATGGCATCACACCGACCCCACTGTTTGAGAAGACTGGCCTTGTGGAAGCTCACTATGAGCCTTTCCTTGCTGGCATTCATAGCGTGCACGTGCACAAAATTCTCCTCATCCTCCACCTTCTCTGTCGCATCACCTCATGCCTGCCCACCTGACATCTTCGCCGCAGTCAATGATCAGACGGGTTAGTTTATTTATTGTTTATTCTTGTTTTATTATTATTTATTATTAATTATTATTAATGTTAATGTACATGTATTATTATGAAATATTTATTGTTTTTACATGTTTATCTTTAAGATCTTAGGTGAAATATACATGTTTGTGTCAGGTTATATGAGTTCGGAAGGGGGTTAGAACAGATTAATTGTTTTTCTATTATTTCTGATGGGAATAACTGTTTCCTCTAACAAATTTTTCAGCTTATGAGCTCACCCGCCGAACGGATTAAATTCATAAGTCAAGATACCACTGTGTTTTGTAAATAGTACAGCATCATCTGAGTGGCGTTCATTTACAAGTCAACAGCTGATGAAACCAGCCCAGCTAACAGGCCACATCGTGTTTTGCTTCTGTGTGTTTGTCAATACAGTCCATGTATCGCTCCAGAACACTAAATATGACTGTAAGGAATAATTATGTGCATGTATGATAATATGCCAGTACAACACTGATTCATATTAAATAGAAAAATCTAAAGAAATGGAAGTAGGCATATGATTCCAATAGAGATAAAACTAGGGTAGCGCACCTTATTTCCCAACAATTTTTCTTTGCTCACATCGTCCATAACTGTGTCCATGGCCACCGTCATTTTATGTTGATAGTTCTGCACTCTCGCCTCGAGATGGCACGGGTGCTATGCTTCCATTCTCCAGATGATTATGCAATGACATCTGTATACAGAAGTAAGCAAATGGTTTCACTGAGACACCCTTTAAATCTGTCACTCATTTCCTCTTGCTAACACTGTGTACTTTGTGTTTATTGAATACAGTAATGCCTTATCCATTTACGGTTCAGCACTCGTGGCCCCACATACTCGTAGATTAGAGGCAAACCCAGAAGTTACTGGCACATGATTCAAATTTAGCCAATGGCTGAGAGCTTTTGTTTCTCCCTCCTGCTGATTGGTTGCAGATGATGTGTACACCTCTTTTTTTCTCCTTCAGACACATGTTATCAACGTGATTGCTTGAATTGTGAATTCCCGTTTTTTTTTCGTATGTGCGATGATGTCACTCAAATGCCCTGCATCTTCTCTAGCTTCTGGTAAGGAACCTAAGCACTTTATGTATTCATGAATATTATCACAGTACAAAATTAATTTTTTTTTATTGATCATTACTACATTTTACTGCATTATTACTGTATTAATGAGTAAGACTGGCGAGAGAATGGGTTTAACAAGCATATTTTAGCGCATGTAATATCATACATAGGGTTTTAAAACTGTATCAATAATTCACGGATTTTCAGGATCCACGGGAAGGGGCCCCCAGTGCAGATAACTGGCAAGCCATGTCTCTCACTGTCTATGGTGAGAGACATGTAAAAGAACCATTGCTGACATTCGTAAAGAGTAGGCTGCAAAGTCGTCAGCGTGTTTCTATGACCTGGAGAGGGATGGGCTCCGTCAGCCAAATCAGCCCAAGTCTCACCATTAAGGCGCCCCAACGACATCCTCGGATGTTAAGGGATAAGCGAAGAAGGGAAGGGGCGGAACGTAACCCCGCGAATAACAGGGGGTTACTGTATGCTTATTAAGTGAATGGGTCTCGTCCAAGGAAGCGAAGAAATAACCGTGCTGTATAATTAGGGTCAGTTGTACTAATGATGTATCACTTTGATCCAAGATTGTTTCAACTTTTACAACTGAATGCACTCTAAAAGCTTTTAGCATGAAACGCTAAGCAAGAGGAATAATAAAAGCATTCAAAAATTCTCTAACGGAAAAGCTCCTAACCTCTAAATACATGAAAGTGTCGACTGATAATAAATAATGAATGGCTTGTGGTATGTGAGAGTCATGCAGTGATTCGGAAATGAGTCCATGTGCTACTGCTGAAGGAAATGTGCTGTACACCAAAAGGAACCGTGTTTTAAAGAACACTGTCTCGACAGCTCTGGGCTCTGTTTGAATTCGTATTAGCAAAATAAAGAAACGATAGATTGTGGATTTGAAAATAAATGTTAAAAACTCGCTCTGAAATCCAACTGCTTGAGGACATCAGAGTAATGCTAAATCGGGGCGAGGTTTGTGGACGACATCTTCATTACTGCTAATGTAACTTAATGAGAGGGTATTAGCGGCATTACTGTTGAAAACACACACACACACACACACACACACACACACACACACACACCAGAAAAAGTAATCTTATTATACACACCAGATCATGCTATTGTGTATTGAATTACACCACAGAGCTGGATTCTGGATTCTGCTTCGTCATAAAGTGTTGATTCATGTTCCATAACAGCAGAGCTGACGGTAGTTTCAGCTGCAAATGGAATGCAGATCTCTGGGATTTTTTTTCTTTTAAATTTGATGAAGAGTTTAAATAAATAATCTCTTATTCTTTGGAGATTTTTTTAGTTTATGTGACCTTTTATTTAACTGACAAATTCACATGGAAATATTTTCCATATTTTTACCGACCAACTTACAGCATTCCTCCATAAGTATTCGGAAAAACCGTTTAACGGAAAAGTGCAGTTCAATCAAACCGCTATGATTTTGTGCGCAGTACATTTGGTACGTGATAGATCGACTTGAAAATTTGACAGCGTCCAAACTGATCACATGACAATCACGTGGCGAAATGCATGACGTCATCCGTTGTCTGCTTCTGCTAAATTTATACTGTAAACAACATGGGTCGGAGATCGAAAGAATTATCACAGTGCGACAAAGAGGGGACCATCAAATTATTTGAAGGCGGAGTCAAACATTCTGAAATAGTGAGAATTATCGAACTACCTTCTAGCACCGTTTATAGTTTCTTAGATAAATATTTTGAGCGGGGAAATTCGGAAAACAAGCCAAGAAGTGGACGGCCTCGTTAGTTCAAGGCTCGTGACAGCAGACGACTTGCATCGTCGTCAGTCATTATCAGAGATAACCAACATTTTCAACGACAACAGAGACAGAAATTTCTCTAAGACGACTGTTGAGAGAAAATTGCATTCTCTGAAATTTCATAAACGGTCTGTGAGGAAAAATACTCACACTGCTGACGCCATGTTGTTTTTCCGAATACTTATGGCAGAATGCTGTAGTTGTGTTTTATCCAGTTCAACAGTCAAGTCAGATTTTGATGCCTACAGCAAGCGCAAATATAGTCAGAGGGGCTTGGAAGTACTTTGTAATTTAGAACCATCTGCTCCATTAAGCTGTGCAACATGAGACAGTTTTATGCCCTCAATAGCTTCCTTCTTGCATCAATATCACCATAAATCACCAGCACGCTGGACCCGAGTTCACCTCAGATGGACCTAAAAACATTGGTAGCATGTGTTGTACTCAGATAGGTCCATATTTGCAAATGTTCTTGAATGAAAACAACTGTTCCTGTTTACAAAGATAAAAATGACCATCCAGAGTACGTCAGAAAAAAGGTGCAGTAAGAGCCCATCTGTGATGATATTAGGGAGCATCAGTGCCTACGGCATGGGTGAGTTGCATATGCGTCTGTGACAGTACTATTTATCCAGAGGCTTATTTTGGGATTTTATATTCCATCAAGGAAGCATCTCTTCCTATGAGGTCCATGCTTATTTCAGTGTGACAACTTCAATCATCATTTTTGTACAAGCTACAGTAGTGTCGATTTATAGAAAGAGAGGGCGTGTGTGCTTGGCTGACCTTGTGCCAGTTCACTTCGGTCTGCTATTGAATATTTTTGGCATATCATGAAGAAGAGACTCAGACAGTGGCACTTCTGAACTATTGGACAGCTGAAGTCAGGGTTTTTTTTTTTCCAAGCCATTTGATGAACTCTTGCCTCTGAGTGACACTGAGCATGCACAACATATTAGAAGATTGAGAATCAGAATTAGAAGACGTTATTAATCCTGGAGGACATTAGGAATTATTTTGTGTACATTTTACATTGTTGTTTGGATTAGAATGGGGGTATTTTAGGAACATGGGGTAAAATGATGTTGAAATAACATACCTACCTACCAAGATTCTCTTTGGGAGTAACGAGGATGGATAGGATCAGAAATGAGTATATCAGAGGGACAGCACATGTAAGACGTTTTGGAGACAAAGTCAGAGAGGCTAGATTGAGATGGTTTGGACATGTACAGAGGAGGGATAGTGAATATATTGGTAATAGGATGCTGAGGTTGGAACTACCAGGCGGAAGGCCTAGAGGAAGACCAAAGAGACAATTCATGGATGTGGTGAAGGAGGACATGAAGGTATTTGGAGTAAGAGAAGAAGATGCAGAGGATAGGGTGACATGGAGGCAGATGATTTACTGTGGCGACCCCTGAAGGGAAAAGCCGAAAGGAGAAGAAGAAGAGGAAGAAGAAGAAGAAGAAGACATACCAAAGTATAGATATACAGTCCGTTAGGACAATGCGAATGATAAAATTAAATGGATGTTAATACAAGTTAAATGGTAATATGACACATAGGTACAACATGCTAATCAAACATCAATGATGTTGAATTGAGTTTTATTAAAAACAAGAGATAGAAATTATATACAAGTTTAAATGAGAATGAGATCATTCGAGATAAAGGGGCCGGTGGCGTAGTGGTTAGGGTGCTGGGCTCATGACTGGGAGGTTGTGTGTTCAAATCCCAGTTTGACCACCACTGTGCTAAGACCCCTGGGCAAGATCTCAACCACAAGTGTGCCTCTGTTCACCCAGCATTGTAAATGGGAACCAGTAAAATATACTGGGAAGGTAACCTGCGATGGACTAGCGTCCTTATCCAGGAGGAGTTGAACTCCTGGTCACTTCACACCAGGGAAACGGGGATAAGCACCGGCTTGATGAGCCGCTATGGCTCGGCTGTAAAAAGCTGAAAACAGAGATAAGAGGAACAGCATGCTGAAATCAGGTGCACCGCACTCTGATATTTTGTTGAACTGCGTTTAGTTTTGATTACAGCACGTAATCACCATGACACTGTTGAAACAAACTTAAGTTCATCATTCATTTTCTGTAACCGCTTAATCCTAATTAGGGTCACGGGAAAGCTGGCGCCCATCCCAGCCAACTCCGGGCGAAGGCCGGCCTTTGATAACCCAGTGAGCTGTACTGGGGGGACAGTGACAACCCGTGGAGAGTGGGGCTTGAACCCCCAACCTTGGGATCAGTGATCCAGCACTGTGGTGGGAGGTTCATGTAAAAGAACCATTGCTGACTTTCGACAAGAGGAGCTGCAAAGCCGTCAGCGTGTTTACGGCCCTCGCCTGGAGTCGGCTGGGATGGGCCCCAGCTTCCCTGCAACCCTTAATTTGGAGTAAATGGTTACAGAAAATGAATTGAACTGGTAATAATAATAATAATAATAATAATAATAATAATAATAATAACAAACAGTGCACACATTAACATTTAGACCTGACTGTAGTTCCATTATTTTAGACTACAGTATGAGTGCTATGAGACAGGTGGGTGTGTGTGTGTGTGTGTGTGTGTGTGTGTGTGTGTGTGTGTGTGTGTGTGTGTTTGAGAAAGAGAGAGAGAGAGAGAGACAGCACGAGAGAGAGCGAGAGCGAGAGAGAGAGAGAGAGAGAGAGAGAGAGTAGTAATGTCCTACAGTGTTTACGAGGCTGTTGCAGCGCCTACACTGAGTGATATTTCATAGACGCAGAGCTGAAAGGGGTTTTATTCCATGTTTGCATTCTTTATCTGTTCCAGGAAATGTTCACACTCAAGCTTTTGAGAGCTCTGGCATAAACACTGCACCGTCCTGATGGCAGAGCGACCCATAAAACCGCACATTTAACCGCAGTACCAAGCGCATTTTTGCGGACAGACTATACACATGACTCATGTGGCATCTTCAGTTTAATCAAAATTCTTTTGAATCATTTTAATCTACAATCTGTCTACAGAGCTGTGATATGTACTGAAATGACCGAAACAGTAAAATGTGGTAGAAACCAATTGAAATATTTTATTTGGGAGACGCTAAAACTTAGCCGTAGGCAGAAATGATCTTGAAATGACATGCACTGAAATGAGAATGTTAAAATGTGGTATGTGTTACAATAATGTATATTTTGAAATGAGGTACATGTTGAATACAGGTGTATACTGAAATTAATTCATTCATTTAATAATGTGCAGAACTGCTTAGTTCTACTGGGGTCACAAGGACACTGTAGCCTATCTCAGCCAATTCTGGGTGAAGGTGGGTTAGACCTTGAATAGTTTGCCATTTTATCACAGGGCCAACACACACACATACACACACACACACACACACACACACACACACACACAAACTCAAACAACCATTCATACCTAGGGGCAATTTGAACAGGGAATTAGTCTTATGTACATATCTTTGGACTGTGGGAGGAAATTGGAGTACCCTGAGAACACAAGCATGCGGATAGCATGGGAACGACACACAAAAATGTTCTCGCCAAGCCTGAGACCTTCTTACTGTAAAGCATGACCTGCTCTCGCCACTATGCCACCTTGCCGCCCTTGGAATGAATTATTATGTTGAGATGGTAACAAGGCAAAGTCTGTTGGGATTTTTACACCAGAGCGTATTAACTGATCAGAACTGGAACTTCTCCTCTGGTGCATGAAGCAACTCGGAGTTCGACTCTTCCTGGATGTAATGCTAGTCCATCACAGCGTACTTTCCAAGTATTTATTTTTCTGGAACCCATTTATACTGCTGGATGGACAGAGACACAAGACACATACACAAGACCTTGTCCTTAGCACAGTGGGGGACTTAGCACAGGGGTTCAAACTGATGACCTCATGACTATGAGCGCAACACAGTAACCACTGCTGTAATCACTCCACAACCAGCCTCATTATGCTAAAATGAGGTGTATATCTTAATATCTGTTGAAATTAGGTGGATATTGAAATCAGAAGAGTCAGTGTAACACAAACTGCTGAAACTGTTATGTGTATGAGGCCGTCTCGCGACAGACCAGTCGGCTGCTCAGATTCTTAGCAACTTGGATCTTGTCTGACAGGAGATTAAACTGCTGTGGTCTCCCACCACTGGAGCTCAACCACCTCATGGTTTGGTGTGGTGTGCATTCTGAGACGCTTTTCTGCTCACCACAGCTATTAGGTGTGATTATTTGAGTTCCTATAGTACGCTTCCTGTCAGCTTCGATCAGTCTAGTCATTCTGCTTTTATCTCTCAGCATGTAAACCATCCAGACACAGAATTATTATTTTTTTTTATCATTATTAGCTTTTCACACCAGTCTGCCTGAACTCTAGAGACCACTGTGTTTCCAAATCCCAGGGGATCAGCCGTCTCTGAGATGCTCAAACCAGCCCATCTGGCCATGTCAACCGGGTCACGCTTACAGTCAAAGAGATCACAGTTTCTCCACATTGTTTGATGTGATGTTTGAAGATGAGCTTGAACTGAAGCTCTTGACCTTCTGACCGTACAACCATGTTGCTCTTAAATGAATGAATGACTGGATGACAAAAAAAAAAAAAAATGAGCATGTGAACACTCGTTCTTGTTTAAGTGGCTATTTGTAATATCTACAGTATGAAATCTAACTTCACCCCAAATGTTAGCCCCACCCTTTATTCTACTCTTACCCATGAACAAAATAGGAGAAAGACAGGGAAAAAGAGAACGAGTGAGATACAGAGGTGTGGATCAAGTGGGGGATGGGATGATGCGGGTGGGATTGCAGGAGAAAAAACTGCTGTGTGCTGCAGGAGTCAGACGGTTGCTATGGATACTGGAGTGAAGGGAGCGGCATCTTACATATGTGCACACTTGGAACCGAGCACACACACACACACACACACACACACACACACACACACACACACACACACACACACACACTTGGCATAATATATATATATATATATATATATATATATATATATATATATATATATATATATATATATATATATATATATATATATATATATATACAGACACACACACACACACACACACACACACACACACTTGGCATAATATATATATATATATATATATATATATATATATATATATATATATATATATATATATATATATATATATATATATAAATATCCATTTTGTCATTTCCACAGACTGGATTAAATCCTGATAACATCTGCACACATCACACACTGTCAATTAAAGCATCCTCACTTCAGTGAGTCCGTTGTATATCAGTTAATTAAATCATGTCTGCTTTCTTCGTCTTTCCATTTCTTAACAAAATGTTCAACCCGCACACATACAGGAGTCTTTTTTAATTCATGAGCCAAACCTTTGTAACTCAGACTTAATACACAAATCTCAATGTTCCTTTTATTCCTTGACAATTTTCTGTGATAAGGTTAAATTTAAACTCAGACTGATGATTAATCTTTATGGTCGTATTTAAGGTGATATTTTATATATGCTAAGTTTTATTATTCAGGATTAAACAAAAAGTTAAGTGTGAATTTTTTAGTGGAATGGCGACCCGATGCGCAGCTTTGGATAAGGAGGACCGCATTAAATGTTTCAAATGATCCGGATCTTATTCTGAATTCAGGAATTTTTTTAAAGGATTCTTTAAGATTTTGACTCTTCTTTTTTTTGTATGTCAAATATTTAGATATTAAAAACAACAGTTTATCATCAGACATCAGGACGAATAACCACAATATACAGTTTTCAGTAATTGTTTTATTTAATGATGTTAATCAACACTAGGTAGTCGTGTGTTTTTTAATGTAATTGCCCTCTTAGCTTCACAATTGGCTAATTAACCAAACTTTATTGATACTTGCATCGAATTGGACTCGGCACATCCAGGTTTTGGTAACAGCAGCCGTGCTAAATTTGAGCATTACTTAATTTAAATATTGTTTATGGTAAAAAGAAGATAAAGAAAGTTAAGGAAGTGGTTCAGTCTGGAAAGGATGATGGCTCTGGGTCTGTAGTAAATCACAGCTCCATTATAGGATAAATCATTAGAACAGCTGTAAATAATCCCAGAAGTGACCAGCTTTCAGCCATTAAAATTCCTCCAAGAGCACACCACCAATTCATTCGGGGCCCGGACAAAGGGGCCTGCACAAATATCTGAGGATGTGCAGGCCTTGCTTGCCTCAGATAAGGTCATCACTTAGAATTGCACTTTTATAATAAACACAGAGTTAACCAGCTTCATCTCGTGTTTCTCATAATAAATAAATAAATTTGAGTGGTATTCATACAGTGTGAGGTTCGTCCATCATCCAGCATCTTTCTCTATTTGAGTGTCACTTTTTGAAAACCCAAAGGCGACCAAAGTACGGATTATGTGTTTTGTTTAGTTTTGTTTTTCAAACACCCTGGGACACCCTACCTGCAGAGCGTTGTAAACAAACAAGCCAACAAAACAGAATTACTGTACAGAAGGCCCCCGTTATTTGTGGGGGTTGCGTTCCGCCCTCACCCGCGAATCCTGAAAATCCGTGAGTTATTGATGCAGTTTTAAAACCCAATGTATGATATTAACATACCCTAAAATCTGCTTGTTAAACCCATTCTCTCTCCAGTCGTACTCATTAATAATAATGCAATAAAATGTAGTAATGATTAATAAAAACTTTTTAATTTTGTACTGGGATAATATTTATGAACACCAGAAGCTAGAGAAGATGCAGGGCGTTTGAGTGACATCATAGCACTTAAATAATCATTAAAAACACACGAAAAAATTTACTTCGCAATTCAAGCAATCACGTTGATAAAGTGTTTGAAGGAGAAAAAAAGAGGTGTACACATCATCTGCAACCAATCAACAGGAGGGAGAAACAAAAGCTCTCAGCCATTGGCTAAACTTGAATCATGTGCCAGTAATTTCCAGAACTACCACTAATAAGCGAATATGCGGGGCCACGACTGGTGAACCGCGAATGGGCGGGTGCCTACCATCGTTCCCTCTAAGCTGCACAACTGCGCAATGGCGCACCGCTCGCACACTCTCAGCGCACAAGAAAACCGATCCAGCGCAGCTAACGCGCTGCAGATTAATTACATACACGGTATAGAACTTTTAGTGAGTGACAGGTGTCCAGCCAATCACACGATGCGATGCAATCACGCTCCGCGGCCAATCACGGCACTGACACGTGCTGCGCTCATACACGCTCCATAACAATAATAACAGTGCTGCTGAGTGAAGTGATGCTAATGCTAACCCCGTTATCATGACGAAACGAGCGGTCAGGGAATATGATACGTCGACTCCCCAAACCAAAGTAAAAAAAGAACTGCGCAAAGTCTGTGAGTACAGCAGAAAGCTGGCGAAGCAAAAACTATACCTTTCAATTTGTGAATCAATGAGTGCAGAATGAGACTATGTGTGAGGTTAAAAATGCACCCTGGCACATCCTGATCGTAGATGAGAGCCAGACATGACAGGACACAAAATGCTCGTCATATATTTCAAATTCAGGGAGGAAAATGATGTCATCTATAAACCTGTGTTTAATAAGCCATGAAACTTTCAATGATCCCAGGTGTGATACTGGGGTGTGGCCACAGCGAGCACTTGTGATGTTGCTCACAGTGGGCCTCAGTGTGCTCAGGGAGGTTGTCTATATGCCCAGACAGAGGGAAAATTACAGGGAACATTGGTGCCTATTGTACTTTATGACCAAATTTCGTTAATGGCGTTTATGTTCCTCTCTCATGCTTTACAACGAACTATGTAACAAGTCGACTATACCGACAGATGTTCAGTCGGCTTCAGTTCATTTCAAAATGAAGGTTTGCATTAGAGTCACACAGTGATAGTGCAATTTGTTGTCTGGGTTTTTCTGTATTAGATGAAATATTTTTTTAAGTACCAACCAAACAATTGATTCACTTACTTGCTCATTTAGCAAACTACTAAGTTCTGATAAGATTGCAGGTATTGTGGAGTCTCTGTCAACCAATGCTCGATGAAAGCATGGTACCCTGAACAATTTGCCAATCTATTGCAAAGCAACACTTACACTTAAACCTAGCGCAATCTACATCAGCCACTTAGCCTAATGCGCATGTTTCCGGTCTGGTTGTGAAGTCAACCTTTCAAGCTGCTGCTCATGGGATACAGGGATACAATACAAAATGCAAAAAAAAAAAAACAAAATCTGTCATTTGTAAATTCACACAGACCTTTATTTAACAAAATGTTAATAAAGAAAATTTTAAGAAATGTACAAGATTTTTACAAAGACCATTTCATAAATATAAACAAATGTAAAATTTGATGTCTGCAACATACTTAAAATTACAGAATAAATTTGCAGAATATTTAAATAACAGTCTTTAAGTAATTCGTAATTTGGGTATAAATGTAACATACCCAAAGACTTGACTTTGGGAACCAGCAGAAAGAAATGTGTGGTGGTGGGAAGTCAGCTGTAAAAAAAAACAAAAAAAAAAAAAAAAAAAAAACACAAACGATATGGAATATTGTGTTGTGGTCACATGAGTTCAGCTTGGTTATGTTTTCTTTTTTTTCTTTTTTTTTTGCAAAAAACTAACATTAACTTCTCCATGGCAAAGATGAAAAGTACCCTTCAGCTTATTATCAGAGACAAGTGCAAAAGCCGTATTAGTGATAGGATGAGGAGCATCACTACCCATAGCATGGGTGAGTTGTGTACGTGTAAATGTACCACTGATGCAGAATCATATACTGTATGGGAATTTTGCACGATGGTAAAAATATTTGTTGAGTGTGTTGCAGGCATTAAATTCTAGCATTGTAAGAGGGTGCACCAGAGAATATGAGTGTGTACTGTATATGTGTACCAAAAGAGAATATTAAGTGCTTGTTTGTGGACATGTACTTGTGAATGTTTGGTAAATCTCATCTGCATGCTGTGCTTGAAAGGATGTCTGTGAACAAACCACCATCCTTGAGTTGATATTTCATAAACACACAGCTGAAAAGGGGTCTTCACTTCTTCCAGAGAATGTTCGTACTCAAGCTTTCGATAGATCTTACACAGAACAAGTCATGGAACCCAGATTCTGCTCTGTATATATGCGTCAAGATATTTTTCTATTCACTATTTATTTATTTATTGTAACCCACAAAGCTGTTGCAGTGCAGTACTGGTGACTTGTGAAACGTGTTTACAAAACTAGCTTTGGTCTTTATACTCAAAAATAAGGGCATCTAGTATCCTTGGATGCAGTGTTTATTTAAATTCCCCCTCATGCTGAGCTCCTCAGTACAGTGGTACCTTTACTTATGAAATTAATTCATTCCGAGGGCGAGCTCGTAAGTCAAAATGTTTGTTAGATAAAACAAAAATTCCAATCTGAAATAATTGAAAACCAATTAATCCGTTCCAACCCACTCCCAACCTCATATAACCTGACACAAACACGTATATTTCACCAAATACAGTGATACCTCAGCTCACGGACATAATTGGTTCCCAGAAAGTGTGTGTGAGGTGAAAAGTTCGTCTTCCGAACATTTATTTCCCATAAGAAACCATTAAAATGAGAATAATCCGTTCCCAGGTCCCCATAAAACATAATTTTCTACTAAATAAGCCTTAAAACTACACAAAAATATACCTTATTTTATGTATAATAAATGTGCTATTGTATTGTAATTAAAGAAATAAACTGTACTGTATAATAAAGTGGTTTTATTTACCTTTGTGATGGTAGTTGATGGCTTGATGGAATGGCGTGGGAGGAGGAGGATGGGAGGGACTTACTGTTTGGAAGGAGAGTTTGGAAACGCCTACTGTTTGGAAACACCCTTAGCCACACACGCACCCTTAATAGCTTCCTTGTTCTTAAGGATGGGAGCAATGGTAGACTTAGCGTACTGGTACTGGGACGCTGAGTCACACAAACGCACACCTCGTTCGTGTTTTTCAATGATCTCCGCCTGTGGTGGGGTCTTTTTCGGTCCCATAATAGCAAAAGTACACTCAATATGGTCCAAAATGTCTAGCAAACACAAACCACGTCCGCACTCAAAGAAAGGGGTGATTTAACTGGGACGCCGTGAGCGTGCGTCAGCTTCTCGTGGCCGCCACCGTGGCGTTGTTCGACCGCGTGGTTTGGTTCGTCCGCCGAAAACTAGTTTGTCAGCAGAGACTATATGCTCGCAAATTTAATGTTCTTGAGGCGAAAAGTTTGTGAGCTTAAGCGTTCGTCAGCGGAGGTTTTACTGTATATTAAAGATAAACATGCAACAACAATAAATATTTCATAATAATAATACATGTACATTAACATTAATAATAATGAATAATAAATATTAATAAAACAAGAATAAACAATAAGTCAACTAACCCTTCCGATCATCGACTGCAGCAAAGATGTCACATGGGCACGAAGATGTCATGTGGGCAGGCATGAGGTGGAGGAGGAGGAGGAGGAGAATTTTGTGCATGTGCACGCTACAAATGCCAGCAAGGAAGGGCTTGTGGTGAGCTACCACAAGACCAGTGGTTCTCAAATAGTGGGGTGCACCATGCCATGGGGGTGTGTATGACCCTGGGGAACATTCTTTTTGCCATACTGTACTAGAATTAAGTGTAATTGCACATCCTCTACAGTAGGTGGCAGTAGCGCTCTCACTGTGTTCCCTATGGTGTAGGGAAAAAGCACCGAGCAAACAATATGAAGTGCAGGAAACACTATTTATAGTCATGTTGGGGGTGAGTGAAATGTTTTTTCTTCCTATAGGGGGCATCACAGAAAATAATTGAGAAGCGCTGCACTAGGCTTTCTTGGAGCACGGAGGACTACACGCGGAAGAATACGAGGCTAATCAGCTCGAAAAAGCCAGTTCCCCAGCAGAGTTCATAAATCAAATTTTTGCTGGTTGGATGGGGCAGATTTTGGGTGGATCGAAGCTCGTATCATGGAAAATTTGTTATAAAAGTACTCACGGTACCGCTGTAGTTTGGTTTCCCCCAACAGTCCAAAGACATACAGATCAACCTAATTGGTTGTTTCAAATTGCTCCTAACTATCAGCGTGAATGTGATTGCTTGTGTACATGTTGGACCTGCAACGGTCTGGTGAGCTGTTCTGGCGGTACCTTGCTTTCACCCAATGTCGGCTGAGATAGGGTCGAGCTTCCCTCCAACCCTAAGAAGTGGTCCAGCTAACGAGTGAGTGTGTATCACACAGGAATGGTGCAATCTTGTAGACAGAACAATAGTAACATGACTGTACCAATATTTTGATTGAATAATAAAACAATTATTGAGGTCAGCTTTTGGATATTATGGAGAATTATCCAGATCAAACTCAGACTCAGGCTTGAGTCCAATAAAAAATGTAAAATTAAACCATTAAAATCTCATTTCAACTTTTTTGTTTTTTTCATTGAGGGTCGTCCTGTAGTTCATACTAAAATAATTATTCACCTCAGGGTTGGTGGATATCACTGAATGCCGCCCTTGTTATTTGGTCTCAGAAATTATTCAGTGGTATCCACCTCGCTCTCGGTGAACTATAGTTATTAGTTTTTAATATAAAATTTAATACTATGAAGATTAGAAAAGGGTTATTACAGAATCAAAAACCTAAAGTGCTGCAAATGAGAGTAACTGTGTGCTTGTTCAGTGAAACATACATTCATTCACTAAACCGCTTAATACAGTAGGCAGGCTGGAGCCTATCTCAGCCAACTGTAGGTAAAGGTGGGGTACACCGTGAACAGCTTGCCAGTCCAACACTTAACCAATACACACACACACACACACACACACACACAAACCTAGCGGAAATCTGGAACAGGCAATTAGCCTGATGTGCCACATCTTTAGACGGTTGGAGGAAACCAGAGTACTTGGAAGAAACCCATACCTCTACAAGTAAAACATGGAAGCTCCACAAGCCCATCCCAACCCTTCACATCAAATCACAAATATCTTCTTGTTCATTACAAATCACATACCTTCTTGATGTGAGGTGTAGGGGTTAATCACTCCGTCACTATTTCCCCCCGCTCTTGCATGTTGTCCACGAGCTTGCATGGGTTTCCTCTGGGTTGT
>CM045738.1:48352296-48362296 GCA_024760905.1 Plotosus lineatus
TCAAAGGCCGGCCGTGTCTCTCACTGTCGATGGTGAGAGGTTCATGTAAAAGAACCATTACTGACTTTCGACAAAAGTTGTTGAATTTCTGTCAGCCTGTTTCTGCCCTGGGGTGACCTGGTGAGCTGTCCAGGGTGTACTCTGCCCTCGCCCAGAATGGGCTGAGATGGGTGGCAGCCTCCCTGTGAAACTAATTCGGATGAATCGATGCAGAAACTGAATGAATAGATAAATGTTTTAAAGGGTGGAATGATATTGTAGTGTTTAGCACTTTTGCCTCACAGCAAGACGGTCATGGGTTTAAATCCCGCGCTTGGAGTTTGCATATTCTCCTCGTACTTGCATGGGTTTCACACAGTCCAAAGATATGCAAATTAAGCTAATTGGCTGTTCCAGATTGCCCCTTGGAGTAGATGTGAGTGTGAATGGATATGTGTGTTGGCCCTGGGGTCAACTGGTGAGCTGTTCAGGGGGTACCCTGCCTTCACCCCAAGTTGGCTGAGATAGGCTCAAGCCTCCCTGTGACACTACTAGGATTAAGCGCTTCTGTCAATGAGTTTGTGAGTTAATAAACATGTTTTATTAATTATTACAAACTGACTGTAAGTATATTGTGACTGGCCGTTTGTTAATTACATATATATTTTTATTAGCAGGAATAATTTTAAATATATAATTTTTTGGAGTTATGCTTATAAAAATGTAATAAATGGAGTACTGTAATTATTATTGTTAAATTCCATTATAATTAATGAACAAATATTATTTATACTTTTTGTAATGGAACGTGTGTGTGTGTGTGTGTGTGTGTGTGTGTGTGTGTGCAGTGAATGAGCCTCCGCTGATCACACATCACACACAGTCGTACACAGCCTTCCAGACAGATGACGTGTTTCTGCAGTGTGACGCGAGCGGCAACCCCACACCCTTGTGAGTCCTCACCGAGTCACAGCATGCTGACAAATAAACACACGAATTAAACAGCGCAGATCGAAACGACGTGACTCCAGTATGGGCCAGACTTAGTACAACCCCTCCCTGATCCTGCACTCTTTGTTAAATAACTTACACCGCGCTTAATTCAGGTCTGGTGATCTCATTTTTTCATATACATCAGGTAAACTAGCCAATCAGGAGCCTCTGTGAACTCATTTATTTGGAGCAGAACGAACAGCAGTGCTTTCTAAATCATTCTGGTAAATACAGTCTGATATAAATAAATTATGTGTGTTCGGAGTGTTTACAAAGCGAGAGGTTCTTATTGAATTAAATATTTAAAGAATTTGATGAGTTTTCCTCAAGCTGTGAGGTTTATAGAGAAGGCTGTTTTTTTATGTATTGTGTATATATAAAGTTGTGTGTTTATAGAGTTCGGTGTGTTTATGGTGCTGAGTTCAGAGTTAACAAAGATAGACAGACAGATGGATGACTTAATGATGATTAATCCCCAATGAGCAATTTAATCACAGCACAGCAAACTTATAGGGTACAATTTATAAAACAATTTAATATCTATATGAACACACACTCTCCACACACACACACACACACACACACACACACACATGCACACACACAAACACACACACACACACACTCACATGCACGCACACACGCGCGTGCACGCACACACACACACACACACACACATACGCACACACACTCACGTGTGTGCACACACACACACATACACTCTCTCTCACACACACACACACACATGCACAAACACATGGACACACACAAACACACACATACACACTCATTGACGCATACAAATGCACACACACACACACACACACACACACACACACACACACACACACACATATACAAACGCACACATGTACATATATACACACGCACACACACAGACACACACAATTTTTTTTTTAAATAATAAAAACACGTTATGTGTATTAAAATAATTTTATTCAGTCCCAGGATTAATCACCCCTCAGATATTAACGCTACATCATCACATGTTTGTAGATTTGCCTGAACATGGCCTCCTCTCCTCCTCCTCCTCCTCCTCCTCTCCTCTCTTCTCATCTCCTCTATTTTCATTCCATTTCCCCTCTTCCCTTTTATCTCCTCGTCTCTTTTCCTCTCTTCTCATGCTTTTGCCCCTTCTCTTGTTCCCTTTTCTCTCTTCTTTTCGTGTTGACTCTTCTCATCTCCCTTTTCTCAGTCTTTCTTCTCTCTTTTCTACATTCCTATTTTATCATTTCTTCCTCTTTCTCTTCTCTTTTCTTACTTTCTCACCCCCCCCCCCCCCACACACACACACACACGATTAGTTTCTATGAGCATGATTATGATGAAGTCGTTATTTTGGATAAAAGCTTCTCTCAAGCTGAACAGATTCTTTCCAGTTGATTTCTGGACTGAAGCTGAAAGCTTTGACTCGATGAAGTGGATTCGTATGAAAACGCCACTGAATCCAAAATCACTGGGAAGCTTTTCAACCAGAAAACACATGCTTAATTTACTGCTGACATCGCCACCCTTTCTCCTGAATTTCTTTATCAGAGGCTGAACCATGCCAAGAGCCTGCACTGAGGGCCGTTTATTAAATTAAGATCCGGCGATTAATCTGAATTTACTCCTCTGACCCGCCCAGCCTCCAGACTTCCAGCCACACTGCGATGAACACAGGCTGCGTCTCATTTCCAGGCAACAGATACATCTTTGTGCTTTATGGGAACTGCAGTTCTTTCATGCCTTTCCAGTTTCATGGCATTTAATGAGAAACAGACACATTTGAAATACATTTTATTGCAATGAAATAATTAATTAGTTTGGAATTATACTTATATATTAAAAAGTTTCTTCATGTTTTAATGGAGCTACATAGCTCATCAGAAAAGAAAACCATTCTACACACACACATACACACACACACACACACACACACACAAACACAAACACACACGCACACACTAATACACACACACACGTACACAAACACACACACACACTAACACACACACACACACACACACACACACACAACCCAGTTCAAACAGCATTAGTGAGTACTTGAGGTATGAGGTAAACTAATTAACTGAGTTGGTTCTGTTTCTTAAACCAAACAGTAATTTAAATCACACTGACATTAACCCTCCATTCACACAAAGAAAGAAACAAAGCGGCATTTGCTCTCTATTTTCCAAATCTGCTCAACATACAGTAACGATTTCAGCCAAAGCATCACCGCAACATCATGACTATAAAGTGAGATTCTCTCAATTCAGATTCGATATGATGCAACAAATCCAAATATTCCTCACACCGGATTGTTTGGATTTTCCTCCATTTCATTCCAATGCACTGTACATCTCTACTGCTACTTCAAAAATGTATAAATTAACTACAATTTAAAAATTAAAAAAAAAATTAGAAAGCTAATTATTTCCTAGTGGTGCCATGGTTAGCTGACTTACCTCACAGCGAGAAGGTCCCAGGTTCGATTCCCAGGCTTGGGACATTTTGCTGTAGTTTGCATGTTCCCACCATGCTTGCTTGGGTTTCCTCTGGGTTCTCTGGTTTCCTCCCACAGTACAAAAAAATGCACCACAGTTATCTATTACTTGCCTACCCTCGCCCTAAAACATGTCTTCACACCAAAATTTAACATTTTAACAAAATTTTACATTACGATGACTTGCATGTTGTCACCATGAAAACAAGTCCCAGTGTGTACACAGAGTCAGGTCCTCACAGTGTGATGAATACCCAGAACCATGGTGATGCAGTTGAAGTGACTTAAAACATACTGAATTATTTTTTACTTTTCTTTCACTTTTACATCTTTTACTTGGCTGAAATACGTTGCACTGAGAGAATACAGATGGAAAGTGTGTGTGTGTGTGTGTGTGTGTGTGTGTGTGTGTGTGTGTGTGTGTGTGTGTGTCCAGCTGTCATTTCTGCTTGAAAAGCAAAAAAGGTTGAATAATTTTCTATGCCCAGTGAATGTAATTTGGTGATTATTCCTCCAGCTTTCATTCCCTTTTCGCTGAATTAGCAAAGACAAACAAATGAACAAAAAAAAAACCTCTTCGGTCTCACACCGATAAGGATGGTGTTTAATCTTAGTTTGTGGTAGTCATAGTTCTCGTTCCTGTTCCTCACTCACACACTGATCCTGTGTCCAGTATTCGATGGGTGAAGGATGATAAACTGATCCAGAATAGCACTTCAGGAAATTTTACTGCTGACGAAAATGAAGAGCTGAAATTTTACCAGGGAAAATATCGCTGCTACGCATCAAACATTCTCGGGACAGCTGAATCGGACCTGATAGAACTCATCACTGAACGTGAGTTTCTTAGTCTCATTTTTTTTTTTTAATTGCACATGTTAGCAAGCATTAGTACTCATATTTTTATTAAACACTACTTTTTATTGAAATGAATCTAATCCTAATTGATTCAGAATAATTATTAAATACAGTGGCACTTTGAGTTATGAAATTAATCCGTTTCGAGAGCAAGCTGTCAAAATGTTCTTTAGATAAAACAGAAATTCCCATCGAAAATAATAGAAAACCAATTCATCCGTTCCAACCCCCTCGAACTCATATAACCTGTACAAACATGTATATTTCACCAAATATATTCAAGATAAACATGCAAAAACAATACAGTGGAGCCTTGGTACTCGAACTTAATCCATTCCAGATGACTGTTCGGATTCCGATTTGTTCAGATTCCCACTTCACTTTTCCCATTACAAATAATGTAAATGGTCTTAATCCGTTCCGTCATCTTTTGAACAGAAGTTAACAGTAACGTAACTCATACCATAGGTCCGCAAATTAAGTGAAAAAAAAAATATTGAATACAGTACACTATGTTATGGTCTGTGTTGTGAGAGACTCTTTAACTTTTCTGTGGTTTTAATTTTAGTGTGTTATGGTCTCTCTCGCACAAAAGTTACGCATTTGAAATGCATGTTGGAGAGGGGCGTGGTTCTCACACGCCAGTGGAGTGCTAAACACACACACACCTGATTCCATTTAATCACGGACTATAAAGACTAGCAGTGCCCTTCTCGGTGCTAGAAGATTGTGCCATTTCCCTGTGATCTCTCTGACACTCAGCTCTGTGCTCCACCAGATCCCACTTTAGTTTGATTTCCATGGTTCTAGTGCTCTAGTGCCCATGCTCTAGTGCCCTCTCTGTGGACAATAAAGTGCAACCATTTTCATAGATGAAACGGGGAAGTCATGGTCACTGCAATAGAGATGCGGAGAAACATGGGAATCAAACTAAATCGGGAACTGGTGGAGCACAGAGCTGAGAGCCAGAGAGGGACAGTCTTCTAGCACCGGGAATGGCGCTGCTGGTCTTTATAGCCCGTGATTAAATAGAATTAGGTGTGTGTGTTAAACACGCCATTGGCGTGTGAGAGCCACGCCCCTGTCCAACGTGCATTTCAACATGAAACTTTTTTGTAAGAGAGACCATAACACACTAAAATTAAAACCACATAAAAGTTAAAGCATAAGAACAATAACGATAAGAATTTTAACCTTTGTGGTGTGAGCAGTTAGCATGCGTAAATGTTGGAGAGGGATAGAAGAGGAGGATTCCCTTCCATAACAGCTTCAGGCAAATCAGCCAAAGGTGTTTTTTTTCCTCTTGCTACCGCTTTGCATGGTTGTCTCTTCTTCAGGATGTTCTTTCTTTTCTTGAAGTACATTTCTCACATTGCTTGTTTCTGCCTTCTTTTCAAAACCTTTCGGAAGTGGCTCATGACCTCATAGTTAAAGGTGTTCACAGCACTGCTAGCGCTTTAGCTTAGCTTACATACATACATACATACATACATCCTCTTCAGCTTTGTTTAGGCGGTTATGCCTATAAGCTGATCTGTGGGTTTTCTGTTCGTTACTCCAAATCGTATTTGTCGCTGGAGGTGGTATATGATGTTAGTGATTAGATAGCGTTAGTGCTTTAGCGCTAGCTTTAACTTTAGTGCTTGTGATACGTAGATAGTACTGTATCAACAACTTCCGGACTTCCCCAGAACATACATAGTATCAACAACTTCCGGACTTCCGGAAGTCGTGCATTTTTCCTCCCTCTCAGTTTTGTTTCTTCTCTTGCGTTTCTCGAGTTTGACTTCCGGTTTTTGTTTGGTTTCCTGGACAGAAGAACTCACGGAATTTTTGTTCAGATTCCGAGGCTCCACTGTAAATACTTCAAAATATTAATACATGTACATTAACATTAATAAGAAGTAATCATAAATAATAATAAAACAAGAATAAACAATAAGTTAACTAACCCTTCAGGTCATCGACTGCGGCTAAGATATCATGTGGGTGCGAAGATGTCACATGGGCAGGCATGGGGTGCATTCCCCTTGGTGGGTGCAATGTGATGCCAGGGTAGGCACATATGACCCTGTGGAACATGCTTTTTTGCCATACTGTACTAGAATTAAGTGTAATTGTGCATCCTCTACAGTAGGTGGCAGTGGCGCTCTCACTGTGTTCCTTATGGTGTAGGGAAAAAGCACCGAGCAAACGATATGAAGTGCAGTAAACACTATTTATAGTTGCGCACAGGGCGCTGGGAGGATGTTTTTTTTTTTTTTTTTCCTATAGGGGGCGTCACAGAAAATAATTGAGAAGCACTACACAAGGAGTTCTCGGAGCACAGAGGAAAACATGTGGAAGACTACGAGGGTAATCGGCCCAGAAAAGCCATTTCCCCAGCAGAGCTAATAAATCAAAATTTTGCTTGTTGGATGGGGCAGATTTTTGGTGGATCGAAGCTCGTATCATGGACAATTCGTTATAAAAGTCCAGTCATAAGTCAAGGTACCACTGTATGTAAATAAAACTTTCAGATGGTAGAAAAAATGGAAATAAAAAGCAGTCACATTTGACCCTAACTTTAATTAAATTACAGGCAGTAGGACCCCAAGGAATTTCATGTAGCTTTATCTGTTATTAAACTTCCATTCCTGAATTTCAGACCTGTGAGATGTTCTATGAAATGTATCGGGGTACTGTAGAGCTAGTTCTGTGGTTAACAATTCATGTGATTTGAATGTGAATGTGATTTGAATGCTGAATTTGATTTGACACATTCAGCGTTTAACCAACAAATCATCAATTGGTAGAAAAGCAGTATCCAAGAAATCGGGAAGCGAGTCCAATGTTTGCGCCTTAAATGGCCAAATCGAATCCTTGAAATGGCACAAATTGTCATTCATCTCCAGCTGATATGACCACATTGGCTCGAGATCACTTTGGTAAACCTTTGTCTATCCCTACAATTTGGAGTTACTTCCTCAAAATGGTAGTTACGTATTTCAACAGAGTAACTATAAAAGCGTGGCTGCGGACGAAGAGGGTGCAGGTGCTGGTCTGCCCTGTCTGAGGTCTGACCGGTCTCAAAGAGGGAATGTGTGGTGGTGTGGGCTGAGGACTTCTCCTCAATCACTTGTACAACTACAGACACTACAGCATAATTACTTTCCCAGTTTTACACTGACTGGTGTTCAGTTCTGTTCTCCACTGCAGCCACCACTGTTTTTCTTGTCATGTGTCCAAAGTCATGTGACCACGATAGGTTCAAATGTATGAAGGGACAGTAATTAAAATGGGTTCAGTAGGATACTTGAATGTGTTTCGTTTATTAGTTTACATGGTTAACAGCATGAAGGTTTTATGCAAAGTTTGAAACCACTCCACAGAGTTTGTGTATCTCTGAGATTTTATTTAAAGCCAAAGGAAATAATGAGTGTATTTATATTCTACTCTTTTCAGCCATTCCGGTCACACTGAAAGATAAAAAAGTGGTGTTGAAGGCCAATAAAGGTGACAGTGTGGTACTGCAGTGTAATGTTCCGAATAGTTCCGTGAAAGCCAACATCCACTGGATGGACAAGAGTAGGTCTTCTCTTCATTTCCTAAGTGCTAGAGTTGCTCACTACACTGATGTAACACTCCAGAGCTCAGATTTAACGCTGGTGTTTAGTACGATTCTAGGTTAAACTGTGATATCGTAACGGTCTTGTTGTGTTTCTCTTCAGAATTGATGCACATTAGACAAAGTGATCGCATCACCATCGGTCTGAACGGCAACCTGTACTTCGCCAATGTCCTGGAGAGCAACACCAGAACTGATTACACCTGCCATATCCAATACTTCGAGGCCAGAACCATTTTAGCTACAGAGCCGGTCTCTCTTATTGTTAAAGCCTGTGAGTACCGAATCTCAGTACCTGATTTGTTAAAGGAGTTGTGTCATCATTCTTACTTACATTTAATGGATAAAAAAGGAATTTAAATATGCAGTGATTGTGCAATATGCAAAATACTGGTATATATTTGTTTAATAGCTCTTACCGTGCTCCAGGGTAGCACATCAACAAGATGCGTGATTATCAACCTGGACATCACCTCCCTGTCACTCACTGCAATCACCAGCCAATCATTGGTCTCTGCGAGCTCAGTTGCACATCGGGTCGGATAGCACGTTCCCTTAGAGTGTGTTAGGTCGCCTTTGATTATGCATACACAGCAGTATGTAAAGAGGCGGGTAGCAGGATCACATGTCATGGAGAGGGCATGTACCTGCGTACACCCTCCTCCCCGTTGGTGATGGTCATGTGATCAGAAAGGCAATGTTTGACAGGTAGGAATTGGATATGACTCAAATTACAGTAGAAAATGGGAGGCGGGGCTATTTTTGTTGGGAAAATTTTCTTGTGATGAACAGTTTTCAAATATTGAAATACTTTTGCAAAATCCAAGTGAATTGATTGTATGAACCAGATTCATTTTCTGTTAGCCTTTATGAACTAAATTTTCATTTACATAAATGAAATAAAGTTGGCTGATGACACCATTAATTTTATTTAGGCTACTTTCTTCAAACAAACATGACACCGCCCCTTTAACAACCAAACCTCAACACTGTAACTGTATATGTATTTTGGAGTTTACCACTAACATTACTTTTTTATCTAAAGCTAATGAATTGCTGAACAAAGCACCGGGACTCCACCAACCTGAGGGCACACACACTTCTTATTCTGTTCTCCGAGGCCAGACTGTCATCCTGGAGTGTATTCCATACGGCCTGTGAGTATGAACTTGTACCAGTGATTCTCAAATAGTGGGGCGCGCCCCCTATGATGCGCATGGGGGGGCAGCACATGTATGACCCTGGGGAACATGCTTTTGTGGAATTGTGTATGAGAATTAAGTGTAATTGCACCTCCACTACACTAGTTAGCAGTGGCGCTCTAATTGTCATGCTATGGTGTAGCAGTTTTTCATACGAGCAAACGATATGAAGTGCAGTAAACAACCCCTCAAAAAACAACAGAAAATTTTCTAACAGGCACAAAGAGAAAGGTGGAGAGAAATGGCAATATTAACACACAAATAAGTTGAATGAGTTTAAATAAGGATGTATTTTTTAATTTCAGCCACATCTGTGCACTTTAAACCTTTTCAATTACAGATTAAAAACAATGTTAATGAAGTTTTTCTTTATTGTAAGTTGAATCATATTTCTTTATTTTTTGTATTTAATGTTAATAAAGATGCAATGCAGTGGTGTACTAATAACGATTTTATAGACAAATAATACTATTTATAGTCGATATTTTTTTCTTCCTGGGGGGGGGCGCCACAGAAAATAATTGAGAGGCACTGACTTATACACAAGTAAATATTCTGCTGGGTACAGGCTGCAGTCGCTGTCGCTTTCTTTCCATTTTTTCATGGCAATTTCCTGATAAAAGAATATTACAGAAGATTACGAGGGAATTGACAGAATATGGCAAACATCTAAACCAGGGGTGTCCAAACTTTTTTCACTGAGGACCACATACATAAAATATAGGAGGGGCTGGGCCACTCACTAGAAAGTAGGTATATATCACCTTAACTTTAGTGTATTAAAATTACAAAAATCAATTAAAATTGATCAAATATGTTCTATTGTTGAATATAATTAAAGACAAAACTGCC